>QOVD01001012.1:13661-68222 GCA_003521225.1 Tuber microsphaerosporum
AAAAAAAAAAAACCCTCTGACTTTGCTATTGTTCTGCCACACTCCCCTGGGGCGCGTCTCTGGCCACCGGACACTCCACTGCACGAACAGCCTCAAGGAGCTATTCATCAAGCCCTCAGAACCTTGTGGACACTACGAGAACTAGTATTTATGATCGACGACATAAGCTTCCTTAAACACTTGGTTCTCTTGGCCAGCCGCTATGTCACGGTTTAATACTTACCAACGGAAACGCAGGTTGAGGCCTTTGTGATGTAGATCGTAGGTCAATATATATTGAGAGTTTAATCGATTTACAAAAAGGAATATATCATAGCCAACCCCATGAGTTTTATAAGAGTAGGGAATAAGTTAGCTACGGCGGCTTTAAAAACACGGATAAAACCTAGCCCTCGTTCTACTGATATTCTTGTGAGTTCGTAGTTGCGGATATATAAACACTCTTGGCTACCTAGGCCCTCATGAAGTCACCAATCCTCTTGGGAACAGACGGATGTGTTCTTTTTATAAAGTGTTGGGATTTTTCTCACTAGCAAATATGCCAGTTTTCTGCTTTGACTGGGGCCGGGCTTGCCATTGTCAGGGACAAATAGCTTCCATACTTTTTTCAAGGTCCAACCTATGTCCTCCAGCAAACCCTTGCATTTCTATCAGCCCTATTATTCCGGCCGGAGCACAAAAGGGATTCCTGTTTCCCTAATTAAATTTACCACCGGGGCTACTCAGACAACTGTCGCCTTCGGTTCTGCCCCCAGATTTCCGGCGAGTGTTTCGTATCAGTTCATGATTCGTAGACCGGGCAGGTGTGAATTTATAAGAACGCTTATGTTGTCGGGGTGGCTTCTCGCGGCACTTTGGCAATATCGATCACGCCCGTGTAAGATCTTGGAAGATAGTTGTTGTGCACACTACATGGAGAAACAGTGAATTAAACAGCATGGTGTCAAATACTTTTGCTTTTACTTTTAGAAGACTGGGCGGCCTTGGTGCGCATGCATTGTCTGAAATGCCTCCATCAATTCCGCATCGGCCGCCATATTCTTTCGCATGATACTCAAGACATCAAGAGGCTCGGATAGACTTGGCTTATGGTTTCTGTATCCCATTGCTCTTGTGACTCTTTCTCGGACCCCTCTGTATCCACCCTTGCAGACCCCCTTCTGGAACTCGGCTTGTTATTCTCGATGTGCCTGCAAAAGTTAGTCATATCCTAGAGTGAGAGGAATCACATACTGAAAAACTCCCGAGATAATTCTGGAATTTTGCTCTATGGCGCCCCTGGTGGGGATGCTACGCCCTTGGGGTACTCTTAATTCAGTTTCCGGCAGTGAACGTAGATACCGGTTCACCTGAGAGAGATATTTGATAGCCATCTGGTTTGATATAATCTCCTCGGGCATTGGGTCGCCCGCTCCGGTCTCGACATCGTTCAGGTTAATGCCATCGGGCCCGTGCTCGAGTACTCCAGCCGCAACAGCCTCATCAATAAGTCTAACCGCATCAGGGGCCGTTCCTTCCGAAGGAAGACTCTCGTCTAGTTGCCAAAACAGGCGAAATGCTTCTCCGTGTGTATGTGGCATGATTTGACGGACGCAGCGGCCACACCACGATTCTTGAGTATTGATATAGCGCTCAGGTTTAAATTCCTCGGCGACTTCCTCGCGCATAAGATCTTGACATATTCCAGAAACCTGCCAGCAACGAAGGATTGTACGAGGGGGTACGGATTGCCACGCGGAGGCGATTATGCCGATGCATTCGAGGTGGGTGAGCCTACTACGGTCTGCGCCTGTCAATGTACGATGGAGCGCCAGTGCTTGAACATACATCCGTCGGTAGGTTGCCTTGAAACAAGCTATGATGCCCTGGTCTAAGGGCTGTAAGCTCATTGGAAGGTTTGATGGGAGGAATATTAGAGTAATGTTCGTTAGCACCGGCGGCGGAGGTCCTTTGTAGAAGTGGGGGGGCTGCGTGGGAGGAGGGTAAGAAGGAGAAGTTTGGCATAAGAGGACAGCGTGTCGCTTTTCCGCCCGTATTTCCGTGTCGAAGGCACGGAGAAAGTCGTACCACAATCCAGTATACCAAGGCCTCTGACTGTATCTATAGATTACTGGAAGGTTGGCCGGATTGACCTTTTCTTGACTGAATGACAATGGAGTGGCGACTCTATTGACCACAAGCACCCGCCGTTTCTCCGATCCATCGGCGTTCACACAGAGAAAAACGGTGACTCTCCTTCTATCGGGAACGGTTTCCGGGAGTCTAGTGAGTTCGAGCCTAAGGTCGCTGCAATTGAAGCGATCCCTTGGAGCAAACTTCTCTAATTGCATGGTCATGCCCATCTGGTGGCCAGGAATCTCGGCTGGATCGACGAGCTCTTTATTCTTTTTTTTGAGAACAACGTTGTGCCTTTGCTTGAATCCTTGTAGCCAGCCCGAGCTCATGTCAAAACTCTCGTAATTTTCCTTGCATCCGGGCAGCTCCGTAAGGCGTTTCTGAATTATTTTCCCCTGCTCGCGGATAGCGTCGTCGTTGATGTAAACATGTTCCGCGGCGGCTGCATCGATCCAACTGACGAGAAAGTATTCAAACAGAGGAAACATGGCGGATCGGCCTTTAACCTTGTTCGCATCGGTTCCTATACGAATGTCAACTAAATAGTCAAACCAGCTGATGTTTCCTGATGAATTTATTTTCTGCCCGAGTAAAAATCTGGTGATACTACGCACCTTCGGGTGGTCCATGCTTCACCCTTTCCTCCCATCCCTTCAAGTGATCCGAGATACTTGAAATAGGCAAAGGCCTCCCGTCTGGTCTCCTTGGACAGGCGGGAAGCTCCGCAAACTCGCCAAGCTTCATGGTAGGATTTTGAGCCCTCAGCAAACATAGCTCCCATTTCTGAATGGGGGTGAGACCCTTTCTCCTTCCTGGGGCTGGAGGCATCTTTGAGTGATGAATTGAGTTTGGGAAGAGAAGAGGTGAAGAAGAAACAGAGTATTGTTCAAGTCGGTTACGGGAAGGGTTTGTTATGGCTTTGAACTTAAAGAACCCCCGCATTCGCTCGCTATACCGGATCCAATCGACCGAATGTCTTGGCGAGGCCGTGTGGCAAAGGGGGCGTCAGCCACACAAACGGTGTTGCCACCGTGGCTTTAGCGGTCCATTGTTTGCCCCCGCTTTGACCCTGAATGTTGGATGTGTCGTTGTTGACCCATCCGAACCTACAAAGGAATTGTGCTAGTACTCTGCTTGAGCTGGTTATTAGCCAATGAAAGACTGGACTACCGGTGTCATACTCCTGTGTCATGCACCAAATTACCGGTAGATGCATTTCGGAGAATTTCGCAGCAGAAGTGAATAACAAAAGAGGCAGGGGCTCCAAGAAAACTGCCATCGGGTTACCCAACTGATTATGATAACTGTGAGACCTAGGTCCTCGCGACGAATCTGCAGAAGTCACTCAGACTACAGCATGTCAGCGCAATGGATGTAGGCGTTAAGATGGATTCCCCAATGTGTTACATTTTCTAGCGGCATAATATTATATAACCGAATCTCTAGATATGGGCCTATCCTTGTCAAGGTGTAGTTTTTCTACCTGGAAAACAGTGGTGGTGGATCATGAGATATTAATAGCAAGGAGGGCTCTCCATGGAACTCCCTCGCCACGCCTCTCTTAGCACTGCGGACAATTGTGAATGCTCCTGTAAAGTTCCGGTCTCTAGAATTAGAACTACTTAAAAACTGTGCATATTTCCTGTCCCGCGGTCTGGCTAAGCCCCATGCCCCTACCGGTATGTAGCCCTAGCGAAATGGCGATTGGGCAGCCTTACTTTTTGAGGGCGGTAAGAGTATTTTTTGTTTTTATTTTACTGGCTGTACAAAGTTAGGCATTGCCTAAATATGAAGCCAGTCTTTTTAACCGTATGATACATGTATCGCCCTATGTGAAGGGATCAAACCTTCAGTTAACTGCGAGTGACAATCCATGGAAAGACCCCATTCTCTTAGAAATTACGATGCAGGCACTTCAGGGGAGTCGGAGACCTCAAGCAGCCCCTCACCGGCGTTACTGGACAAGTAATTAGCCTCTGGGGATTGTCAGCACATTTAGGTATCCTTTAAAAAATACCAGGAAGTGGTACAGTACTTCCGGCGCATGTGAAAAAGAGGTTGAGAAACCAGTAACCAGAGTATTGTACCCATACCAACCCACCCAACCGAGCAGCACCTTAGGAAAGTTTAATCTCCTCAGACGAGTATATTTTAGGTTGATCGCAGATTAGAAGAAGCCTGAGGTTTCTGACAGCAGTGTCGATCATTGCTGCCCTTTTCCGTTCCATACCAGTTTTTCTAAGGAGCTCTTAAAACTAAGATTAGAACCCTACCCAATTTCATGAGTTAATAAGATGAACCGGTTGGCAGGAAATACAAGGGGGTTCTAGGGCTTTGTTTCATCCGAATTTAGGTCCCACAGCTACTTCCGCTGGGGACCTATTCTATGTAGTTTCTCCTTTAGCTCTAATGCCTGTCAGATGTAGGGTTTTCGACAAGTATTGGCAAACTCCCTCGGCCAAACCGGACGGCCTTGTTTGTCAAGGTCAACTCTCATTCGAAGATCTAACGGATCGATGTTGGTCAATTGGCTTGCCAGAGCCTACACCGAGCAAGTGAGTTGTGATAAACGGCAGTAATCATCGATGGGAGGTTACGAAGTCCATCATAGGGCCTGGCGGGGGGTATGGCAGCGCCTGAACCTCACTGTGAGGGTAATCCCCTAACATTATTGCTTTTATCTACAGTTATCCCACGCGGAGTCTCATAATTAGTTCAACCGCCGACCAGAGAGAACATGTGGTTCCAGGACAACACTAAACTCCCGGGCCGTGATCAACAAGACTACACCTGCTTTACTCTAAGAGTAAGACACTTCTCATTCAGGCACCCATAGTATTATAACATCACCAGTTCTTGATTCACCACTACTAACTCTAGTTAAGCCTATAATATTATCCCCACAACCGCCCTCGAAGCCATTATAAAATCAGATAAGAGCATGGCAGATCATAACCATTGCTATACTACAGATATGCAAACCCTACTTCCAAAAACCCCAATTCTGCAAAACCACACTCCGCTTTAATAAACCCTATCTAACCCAGAGTTTCTCTAGAACTCACGAGACCACCGGGGTTTCCTCCATATGCCATTATTCCAGGAAGGAAGTGGTAGCAGGCGATGTAATATCACAAGTAACAGCCAATTCTTTCAGGTACCCTAAAGTTACCTGTTATTCCAATATATAATGTTCTTCCATGCCCTGGGTTTTAAATAGCGGACTTTGATGACGAAAGGGTCCGGAGATGGCCTTTAGCATCATGCGCTTCGAATAGGCGTGCTTCCCGGTGCCGCGATTCGTTCCCTTGGGTGAGTAGCCACGAGCAGTGGAGCACAGTGCCCCCCCCCAATCCAACTCTGTAGGGTCTGGCAGTGATTAGGAGAGATCTGTGATTATAGTACTAGGCCGTGTAGGGTACGGGAATGTAGCACTCGTCACAGCAATAGCATACACTACTACAACCATAGACCATCATTTCTGGGTAGACGTTGGTACTTAGCATTTCCTACGATATAGCAAGGCATTCACACTGGTGACAGCAAAGTAAACGATTCGAGGGCACTCCGATATAGCTCAACCTGGGTGAAAGGCCAAGTACGAGGAATACATGGCTTCACAAGCGTGTACAGATAGACGAAGAAACCCGAATTCTTAGCCATGACGGCGAAAGAGGCCGATTTGCTGTTGTCCAAACTTCAGGCTGATGGAGCCCTGCGGATGGACCACCAAGAGCCCCGGACGGGACTGGACTGCCTCTAGCAGCCGTCTAGGGCATCGAAATCCCAAGACGGCGGTTTTTGACCCAGACGGCGGACCCTCTGGAGTGAGACACTGATCTTTGGGGGTTAGGATCCGGGTAGGACTACAGGCGATACCGGAGGGCGACCTGGAGAGATGCGGGACAGTGGGGGGCAGCTGGAGGGGTATGAGTTATTTTCATGATTTCAGCTCTGCCCATATCTATCCCGAAATATTGTCAAACAAGTGGGGTGAACGGACTGGCTAGGGGCCTCGGAGTTTGAATTTTTGGATCTACCTTCTCCGGAATGAATCTTCTGGTTTTATCTGCTACCTCAATTGGGGCCAGGTGTATGCGCATTCTGCAATCCAAGGGAGCGTTAGGTGGTACCTATATCCCTAACTCTATAGGAGGGTTAAGCACCCATCGAGAGGGGCATGATATAGGGAGCTTAGGTTGGATGGCTTTTGCTGGAAGTCGTCGGGCGCTGCTTGGCATTCTTAGGTTATACTTTTCATTGTTTTTGGAGATGCACTTTTAAATTAGTGCGTTCGCCAGAGGAGGAACACCGGAAAGTCAAAACGACTACATGGAAGCTATGAATAATGAGAGTCTTTGTAAAGCATGTCTTCCTTTTGTTATCACGAGAGTACGCTAGGGAAGGGGACACGGAAGGAGGAAGACCGGTATGAGCGGTGGTCTATGGAAGGGCCTTGAAGGATTTTATGTTTTACGTATACTCCCGCCTTTGCCGTTTAAACAGTTAGTGGCAAGACAAGAACAAGCAAACTTCCCCCCTCATCCCAAAGTCGTGCCATTGGAGTCGTATTTTGTTGAATTGGTCTAAGAAGTTCATAGTCAGAATCCGCATTCCAAGGAGTGGTTGAAGTGGTACGCTACTATGAGAGGTAGGTTTTAGTCGCATAATAATAATATTACAGAGGACGGTTGGGGAGCATGAAGGCATGAGGCTGACTGTCAGAGTCCACTGCATCGTGCAGGAGGCCCGGCCCACAGTCCGTCCAGGACTTCGCCTGCCCAGCGTAGGGCATCCCATCACCCAGGAAATGACGGACTACGGCCTATAGTCCGTCCCGCCCCACCTCCAAGACGGAAGGACTGGACAGCTGGGAACACTGCCCAGAACATTGGCCTTATATCCAGAAATATCGGTTGATAGACCAGTGCTCAGAATGCTGGGGCTTGGCATAAGCCACTCGGCCTGGCTCTCAGGTGCTCTTCATGGTTTGTTAAAAACTTTTAGATCGGTTGCCCTCATATTTTCGTTTGAGGACCCACAAGGACCCGGGATTACCTATGTATTTAGCCTCCCCTTTCGTTCATACTTCGCCCTCCCCTCATTCTATGGGCACACATAGAGTCTATCTTCTACAAGTTCCGGGCCGAAACTCCACTCTATCCCCAATAATTCCACCCTAACTGTTTTTGATAATCCCTAATAGCTATAATACATGTTTGTGTCGATCTCATCGTATCATTTAGCCCTCTCCTTCCACCTGCATCGACCGAACAGCCGCCATTGAATCATCTCCCCTAAACATCCCTCCCCCCTAAGAGCCCGAGTCCCCCAAAACCTCAGTTTCGTCCTCCCACTCGGAATCAACTCCATTCGCAGCTAAGCCCTCTGTAACATATTCCATAGGAACCAATGGATCACCAAATTCATCCCTCAACTCCCTGTAATACGCACTTCCTATGTCCCCTGGGGTGGGATTAACTCTTCCAGCGCATTCGTGAAAACTCTTCAATACCTCCACGAGCATTGCCGAAAACTTCCTTTCGGCCACTATCTCTCTGCTCAACGTCTCGTTCTCCGCTTTTAGCGCCATCACCTCTGCCGCCATTGCCGAACACGTATCACTCATGGGCGGTGATAGCGCTAGTGAGACGGGACTCTGAGAACTCCACGAAAAACGCCCGGCACTAGCCGTAGCTGGCCTCAACAGCCCACGACCCCCAGAAACCGGTACAGCAGTTCCCCAGGTCGTGCTGGCAGTTTTCGGCTCATCAGACACCCCCGCCGGCTGAAATATGCTAGTGCGGGAAGCGTTGCTCCACAGACCAAATCTCGAATGGCTCTTGGTGGTATTTTTTTTCGGTGAGCCAACGGGAGTATGAGTATTTGACTTGGACGTATACCCGGGTTTCGTAGGACTGGTACTGTTGGAACGCGGGCGGCGAGATTTCCGTAGGGTCGCGGTGCGTACTGGGATTTTTGAGATAGAAGGTGTACGCGGTAATGGGGTTGAGGCGGGGAAGGACATCTGAGCGGTCGTTTGCTGAATCGGGCCGGAGATGAGTGAGGGGGGCAAGGTATTCCCTGTTCGAGGTTTTTTATATCGGTTGAACATGGTTGGTGGGGTGGGGAATAGATTTTAGTGGTAAGGTAGTTGTGGTGGCGTTGATGATGATAAAGAAATTTTTAAAGGTAGACATTTTGAAATTGCGAAGATGGAATTCGATGGGGGTTGTGTCCTATGAGTGAGATATCGTGATTACGAGTTGGGTCTTGGGGTGCGATGGGTTTTCTCAAACAAAGGTTTCTTCGCGGGCCAGCAACCCCGCTTGTGAAAATCTGTTCTGGATTCTCTTCCTATAAGGCAGCTATGAGCTCGAGGCCTGCTGACATCATCTCCTGCAGACCAAAGTGTCTGTTCTCATTCGGTTTCTAGTTACATTCCGCCCTTTCTTATGCTCCCCTTGGGGAGCCCCTCGCATTTCCTCCTCCCTCATCATCAAAAGACCTATCAGGGCTAAGTGGCTGGATTGCTCAAGACATAAAACCTTTGGTAACTGTCCCCCTCTGGAATCATATCCACAACTTTCAACCCAGCACTCTCAACATCCTCCGCCCAAGCCTTCTCGTCAAAAACCGCAAGTCTCCAATTGAGATCTTCCCTCCAGGCCACCACTCCGTTACTCCCTGTGTGCAGCTCTACGTAAAATGAATCCGTTCTTACAGTCTTGTCCTCATTCCAAGTCACCTTTGTCGCTGATTTATGCCAATATCCCGATAACCCCTCTCCGTCGTCCTCGCAAGGCAGAATCAGTCCCCCAATGCCATCCTGGATAGGGTCTTCAGATCCCCCAGGCCCCTCCTTCTCTTTGGGGCCGTGGATCATCTCCGTCAACACGCTAATCACCGCAACCCCTGTCTGCGGGCGAAGAGACTTCTTGACCTGGCCCAGAAACAACTGTACATCCCGGCGATGCGGAAGGTGTGAGATAGACCCAGCACTATTGATCAATAAATCAACCTTTTCGCCGTTGTCGAGAGCTTCGTAGAAGTCTGTTGCAGAGGCAACCTTCCACTTGTGCTCTTGCATCGGATGAGTGGGTGTACATGTCGCCTGGGCACGCTGCACCATCGCTGGCGCATGATCGATTCCGTAAATAATTGCATCCTCTAAGGATTTGTGGGAATAGTCTTCTCCGAGCGCTCGCACAACTCGCCCGGTGCCGGTGCATAGATCAAGGATGACCTGCCGATGGGAATAACTGCGGAGGTATTTTTGGTAGACGGAGGTCTCTGAATGGGTATTGCCGAACATGGCAAGTACCCAGGCATCGTAAAAGACAGGGAAACGGGGGGAGGCGTACGCGTAAGAATTGTTCAAGTCGGCCATCGCTTCTCACGCAATTGATTGATATTCATCGGCACGGTCGGGTATATATGTTCATTAGTAGGAAGCAAATGCCCCTGAGGAAGGAATTTCCCGTTTGCAGAATCGGCACAATACGAAATCCGAGGGCTGAATATGGTCAGGTTCTGCTCCGCACGAATACTGTACCCCTACAAGCGCACTTCTGACGTGAGACCCTATCCTCGAACTGAGTTAGTTTTCGCTGTGGATGACTCAATAGTTTGTATTACCGGTACCCCACGTCTGTCATACTAGCATCGTGGGGAGTGCAGAATGGAAGCATGACGGTGTCCTCTTGTCTATTACTTGGCCATATAAAAAGCCCCCGGGCGCTTTGTGCCAAGATAACTTTTGACTGATAAACGCAACGCGTGCGGAGGCTCTTTAAATGGCCAAGCACTGTACAGTACGGTAGAACCCCTCCCAATAAAACACCAAACAATGACATTTGAAGGGGGTTGGGAGCGGGGAGACAAATAAAATGATAGGAAAAGGGAGTGAAATGTAGCAAAAAAAAAAAAAAAGCAAATAAACTAGCATTGGTACTCCTATTTCCCTGCTTCTGAGCAATAAATACTCAGGAAGCCGAGTTAAAGGTGGAAATCCCTAAAGAAAGTGTTCAGATTCAATTCTCCCAGGCAAGCATTTCCTGCTATTTTTGCTTGCTAAGACTAAAGAATCCCCCTTCAATCCCTATCTTCGGAAGCCCTGATTCAACCCCCCCGCCTAACCCCACGGGTTCGATCACTGAAGGCCTTCTTTGCAACACTGCTTTCAGTAGGTCAAGGTATTTGCCCGCATTGTTCGTCCATGCTCGAGAAGATCGAACGGGTTTAAGGTGATACACCAAACAACGAGGACGCTAACCAGGATTTAGCGTTGCCAATACCGGGCTAGTCGCCAAAGCGCCAAGATCGTTAGTCCCGGGATATGACCAACCAGCCACGGGCGCCGGTGCTTGATAATTCATAAAATGTCGGGATGCCTTGACGCAAAAATCCATGTATAGGTGTGAATTTGGACATCATGGTATCACTACCCGGATACTGATATGAATTTCCAAGTACCCTACGATTGGCCGAACAGGCCTCATAGCGCAAGGGTCAGGGATTGATTCGGTCCCAGCACGCAACACAGGAAAAACGTGCAATGCCGGTACTCGAGTACTCGCGCATGGTCATAAAGGGCGGAAAACTTTGGGTGGCGAAACAAGGATTTGGAGTGAAGATCGATAAGGGGCAGTGGAAAAATTGGGGTGTTACATGGCACCATTAATCTCGAGTAGTTGCACTCTGTGTTTGGCTGCTATTCTAAATCTATGGATTTTTATTAAAATTGTATAAGGCTAAGGTGAGACCAAGGGAGAAGGAATCAAAGCTTCTTGGATAGTTCTTTTACGGGGCTTATTGAAATGGAGAGCTTGAACTGCATACTGATACTCAAAGGTACCAACTCCTTCAATCCTGATTTCAGGTGTCTGCCAAGCTAGAATTTTTCCACTGATGCAAACTGTCTCCCAACTACCCCACATGATCTTGCGGATCTTTTTTTCCGCCCTTTATGACCATACGCGAGTACAAAATTCTACTTCCGGGATCCCCCCTGTGTTCGCCCCGCACATGCTGGGGACTTGTACAGTTAAAACTCGCCAGATTCACCATTGGCGGTCCGGCCCTGGCCCTCGCAATCCGAGCCGAAACACCCCGAGAAGGACCAGTGCTTCCTAGGTGGGGTACACCTTATTTAAGTCGAGCCTGCTGGATCTCATTAATTGGTATTCGTAATTTTGTTAACCTTCTCCGCCCTGTTGCTGCTGAGTACGGCGGTTCCCGATGGTTGATTTGGCGAATGTTTATTGTGCCATGCTTTTGGCTGGGGGGAAGGGGAACCTTTCGATGGCGTGGCCTGGGAAATTTTTTTACAGAATACTGGTAGCCTTGCCTTTTGCCCATCACAGAAACGCAAAGAAAATCTCTACAAAATAGAGTGAAAAAAGGGGGTTCGTGCGCCAAGGAACCGTACTGCAAGTAATTCCTGATTCATTCAAGGGATAAAAGGACCAGTGAAAGTGTGTAAATATTTCCACCTTTGTTGTCTGGTACTCGTTTGCCAAGAATAGGATTATATGGGCTCCTCTACTCGAGTATGTTTTCATGGTATTTGAATGGCTTTCTCCGATACAGTACGTGTACACTCTCGATGTCTAGGCGTTTGTAGGAGGGGTTGCTAGTACAGAGAGCCAAAATCCCCAGACTCTTGCCAATCTCGGCAGTCCATTTTACTTGTACAGACGTCGCCGCATTACGAGCACATTCAACATAAAAACAAAATAAAATAGAAATTCACCAAATCTCGTGATTTCCGTCGCCCCATCTCATAGTGAATTTAACGGGGTTAACATGGTATAAATGCCCGGGGAGACCCTTTCGCACAAAACGGATAGCTAGCCAGCGAGACGATCCCTGTCTTGCACTATACGGAAACATCCTCCCCTGGCACCAGGACAAGGGCCAGGGGTGTATATCTAAAGCGTCAGTACTAGTACAGTACGAGTACAGTAGAAATGATACACCTGAGAAATATGACCCTAATGGGCCCTATCTCCCCTTTCTTTGGTCGCTTTTGAAGAGGTGCATTTGATGAATGAGGTAAGGGTCCTAGTTCAATACACTGATAAGAAGAATAGTTCTTTCCTGGCTCTTGCTAAGTAATGGGAGGTTTGCCTCTCCCGACGCGCTTGTTGCGGACTACCACTAATTTGGACCAAAATCATCAACACTCCTGCCCGGTACAACTCCTTATACCCAACCCTTGCACTCGAGTAAGGTAACTCAATTCCGGTAAGGTAGGAACTTGAGCATCGGTAATCCAACCGTAGGCCCTGTAGTTGCAACTGCCTCCTGTGGCAATACCAGCTCCTTCGTAGGGCCTAATAGCTCATTTTCTGCTGTTTGTCACCCCATATCTAGAGTACAGTAGGGAATTTTCCTATCTATCACAGAGCTAGACTAGCTATAGTCTAATACCCTCACAGCCCTTCATTCCCGGAGTTTCACTCCATATTCGTTCCCGGTTCCGGCAGTCTAGCCCCTTATGACGTATGAGGTTAGTTCGCATCGTGTGACCTTAGACAAGTCAGGGATTTCGGAAATACAAACGTTGAGGTTTTAATATCAACTGTAGGGAACTCAATAGATGAGGGAAATCCAGTCGCCTGCCTGTTGTGCCCTTTCACGCCCTCAGCGTACCATGTATGAAGGGTAAGTCTATCGAAAGATTCCTCTGATTGGCTTCGCCGCGTGCTCGACCACTCAGAAGACGGTGTTTGCTCCACCGCTGCGCCAAGATGTCGAATGACTTTTGCACACTCTCGTGCAGAGCAGTCGCTGGTGTTCTGCTATTAAACCAGTAAACTTAGCAGCCGCTTGGGCTACTCATCCCAGTTAAGAAGTGCCCAGAAACAGGGAGTAAGGAAATATATGTAAAAAGTGTTGGGGCGCATTTGAGCACCCTACAAATACACCTCCTACTTGACTAGGACCAATACAGATTCGGCACCAATACTATTGCAATCTTCGCTTTGCACAAAACCAAACTGGGCCTATGACCAGGAATAGGTAATTCTTTGTTCCCCAACTGCAAAGCCTCTTGAAATCAAGGATAGGCTCGTTTTGATAGGTTAATAGCGTTGTAAAAAAGAGTTGATGAAATGTAATGTGTTTAGTGGGCTGGTCCTATACTATGTTAGGAAAACATTAAGCCTTATCGGGAGCTTTTGTCACTGGATCGGATGTCACGAGGCTGGCGGAGATGGTAGATTTCAACTTTTAAAGTGCTCGGGTGGGTCAGTAGGGATCGGAAAACTATTGCTGCCGATCCCATACAAATCTCTACGGACACAAGGGCTGTGCTTTCCGGCCCCCAATAACCCCACGAGTACTCCTACAAAACGATATCTATCAAAATCTAGGGAGTTACGCACTTTCACGACTATAGAGAATATTCATCGTAAGCATTAGATAGATAGAAGGCTTCTTTCTAGCCCTAAGTTGACTGAAGCTAGAACATATAATATACAAGATATCTAAAACTACAGGATCGGTTAAAACCATCCGCTTCTGCCCTTATGCCTGGGATTTGCCCCACCGTCGGTCACAGACTGAATACGTAAATCATCACCCCGAAATGCCACATGCCATCAAAATTCCTCTACCCGGGGGTATCATATTGGGCCCACCTTGTCCTGAGTGGGTTAAAGATGCAAGCACTGTAAAGAGAACACCTTATATCTGCGAGTATTTTCCAGCAGAAGCCTTGAATCACTTCTGGTTTCTCGGGGAATGCAGCAGAGATAATGGGGCGGACTGATTGCCGTCTTGCTTCTGTGTGGGGATTGCCTGCGTTAATCCGGAGCATGTCCTTGAGGTGGCTGTTTAGTGGTTCAAGGACAGAAACCCGTAGTTTGACTGATCTCGTATTGCACAGTACAGGGTCCAGTAGGAGGTAGTTGAGCAGTTGTTTAAAGCTAACCACCCAAAGTACAAGGTCGGATCAGAAGTTATGAACAGTTATCCAAAGTTAACCGGCCAGATTTAACTCGGTATGTTCCGGTTAATAGGTTCAGGCCCTTGTACCCGGATTGTGGTTCTGAGAATTGTGTACAGTGCCCCACCAACCCGCAGTCATTTGCGAACTTGAAACTTGTAAAAGTGACCCGGGATCCGTGCTCCCCACCCGCTCTTTAGTTTGGGACAACTATAAAACCCCCTAGATTCGCTGAACCTACGACTTATAGAGCCTTAGTATACCCGATCAGAGCCTTAGCTTTATCACCGTTGCTCTCTCCACTGGCCCACTCTCCCCATTCTCCCCGTGCCTAACATTTCTCGCTTCATTTTCTCCGCCATCTCACAAATTTCCCCCAAGAAATCCAACTCCAGACACCGCCAAAGCCAGAAATCTGCAAAGATGGTTAACAAGAGCATTCATACCGCGCTCGATGCCGCTAGCGTGACCACTATGCCAGAGGTCCGCATTAGCATTGATGATCTTGACCGTCAGATTGTCACTCTTCTTGGTATGCTCTTCTCCCCCTGGCGGGCTCGTGAGCTTTCCAAGATGGCTAACGCTTTCAGGGGAGCGTATGCGCTTCATTGAGGCCGCTGCTCGTATCAAACCCGAACGTGGGGCTGTTAGAGACCAATGGAGAGTCGATGACGTCTTGACCAAAGTTGGGGAGACCGCTGAACAAGTAAGATCCGCACCAGCAATTGAGTTTCAGTTATTTATTGACCGTTCCAGGTCAATTTCCCAAAAAAAATTGTCCATAAATTATATGCAGATCTTATCGAAGCCTCTATTCTCCATGAATTGGTTAATTTCGACCGTCGTGTCGGAAATAATCTCAATGGCAGGGAGGACGACCAAGTGGAGGACAAAAAACCTGCAAAGGTCAAGACAATTGAGAGGGGGTCTACGGAGGTTGAGACCGGTGAGATTGATAACACTTGGGTTTATTAGGCGTATTCAGTTTCCCGTTTTTTTTCCAGTGCGCTGCAGTTTTGTTTATCCAACGGGGCCTTGAACCCTCTTCATCTCTTTTTGCCTACATCTCCATATCACCATGTTTGTGGCGGTTATATTTACTGGGTCGGTTTTTTAATCTCTCCTCCCTCGTGGGGAAAAAAAGTCCGATCACCAGCGGTTTCAGGTCGGTTGAAGCTTCCAGTGAAGATACCATTGTTTGTGGGGGACGAGCTTTAATATAGTTTACAACTATTGATTTCCGTAATCCCGTCAGTCCCTTTTTGTGACATTTTACTGCTATGTCCTACATTATGGGCCCATGGAGAGCTATTCTGCACTTAACACCCGAGCCTGTGCTAGAAAACACAGAATGGATACGAATACGCATCGCGGCATCCTCGTACTTCCTCACCTCAATGTAGTAATCTAGATTCACCACTATGAACCTTCCTGTTCTGCCAGCTCCAACTCTAGTTAGTAGTCGGGGCGGTGTCTAGCACACACTGCGCCGATGTGTACCACAACCCCAGATTCTCTACCGGCATTCTCCAGTAACTTTGTCTCCTGCCACGATCACTTTAGCTCTAGAACTTGCAGATTTATTTTATATTGACTTGAAAGCCCTATGAGGAACCAGAAAAGGCTGAAACTCATACCTTAAGCATACCTCCTCTCATCGTGGTGGAATTACCCGTAGAGTTGTTCTTGATTGCCAGAATTGTTGTTGGTGTTTGAGCTTGCCGAGTAGGTCTCTCGAGACAAGCTACAACCGAAAGCGCTATTATATGCACAAGTATCATAGCTGCTGGAAAGCTAGTGAATAGGTTAATCCGGGGGATAATCCAGGGCACTTTATAAGGTGGGTGTTTTGGCACAAGGTAGAGATAGTCGGCTAGCAATTGTTCTTTCGTAAAAATCCGTGGTGTGATTTTAAACACATGACAAGCACTTCCTAGGGTAGAAGCATTGCATGCGAAAAAAATCCCATGGCAGATAAAAACCCAAATCAAAACAAAGTCAAAAGAAACAAAACAAAAATACAAAACGAAACTACTCCTCCAAGAGGGTAAAAATCAATATGAAGTTGTGCCTCCTAAAAAGGATTCCCCCAAGTATCATCCTCCGCAGGGAGATTATAATTATGCTTGGGTCTTCCTCATCAACAGGCTGGCCCCCAGAGGCAAACGAAAGTTAATTTGATTTAATGAAACAAATAATAGTCAACCAGCAAAATAATCACTATCTTGTACAAGTACCGTAAAAACTCTTGCCATTCGCCACTTCCTTCAGCTCGCTAATCTCTTGACTCAAAGACAAAGTTCTTAAGAAGGATTAGTGTATTCCCGGCACGGTATGGCCTAAGTCCTCTGGATGTCCTGGTGGATCGTATTAACTGGCTTTCGCAATTCTGTCAACTTGTTAGACTACAAGTAAACCTATTATGGGCCAATGCTGCAGTTTAGCGGGACCTAGAGATGGCCAATCGTAAAGAGTTTTTACGGTACGCTACACCCTAATACAGTAAAAAATTGTTAAAATCCACGAAATCTTTGTACTAAAGTTCAATAGGCCAAACAGAGCAAATTAACAAAATTACCATCAGCTTAATAACATCGAACAGGCTCAACCAGGAGAAACTATACCCCGTCTGGAAAACAGTTCCTTCTCAGGGTGATTTGTCTCCGATTGAGAAGGCTAGAGAGCTAAGGGCCTGACATCTGATAGTGGATTTGGCGAGTTTTTCTGGCACGAGGGAGGGAGCCTCTTGTTTGGAAGAGACAGGGACATGCTTAGCTAGCTAGCCTTTGAATAACTCTTATATATCTTCTTACTGGACACTGTACTTTGTATGATATATATATATATATATATTTGCCAGGCAGATCGATGACTGGTTTGGGGCAAAATTCGCTAAAAGGGAGCTATCTGATGGAGACAAGCAGGAAGACAAATATGTCTCTCTCATGGTTCTCGAGGATGTTTGGAGGTAATTTTTTGATACGGTCACTGCACCAGTGCGAAGCTGACCACTCATAGGAGCCGATTCTGGGTGTGACTAAACCTAGTTGGTTATGTGCGGGATGATAATATCATTCACTGGTCTTTGCCAAGAATACCTCGGCCCGCCGATATGTTGCTGAGTCGGTACCAGGCGGCATTCAGACCGTTTTGGATTTATTTACTTGGTTGCGCTTCTCCGTGATCTCTCCGGGCTATTGGGCCTTGTATCAGAGCCACGCGGGTGGTGCTTTCTAGATGTACTGTGGGATGGGCGGATGTTTGGGTTGGGTTGGCCTTCCCCATGGAAAGCAGTGCCGATGGGGAGAGACCAGTTGGGCACACCCCAGTAGTTGTACGAATATATTGAATTATTAATATGGCGCTGGAGTCGACACTAGATATTCGGCCCACGGAGGTATTCTTGGCAAAGACGCGGGAGTAGGGTACAGTATGGAACAGGGGAGAGGGTGCAGAGGCCATGGCGCGCCGGCAAGCCCCCGGAATACAGTATTTCCTCGGTTTATCCGGGTTTGCGCCAAGACTTGCAGCACGGCAGGTGCAGTGTTTGTACGAGTAGACTACTCTACACGAACAGTACCGGTACCAGGAGTAGCAAAAAGTCGGGCGCACCACCGTTGCATTTATACCTATGATAGACTAAACCAGATTAGGAAGTTCGAGTGATAACTAGTGACGATGTTTTGGTGACGGCAAAAAGTCGGGAGCTTTTCAAAAGGAGAAGCAGCTTGTGTTACCGTGCTCGAGATACCCTTACACCCGTGTACACAAGTGGAATAACTGAGAATAGCCAAGAGGTTAGTTTAAGGTGAGGTGCATGGAGAAAACAGGAAATAAAGTAGATATGGGTGTCTCAAAGCCCAGGGCATGTGGCGAGACCAAAGTTTCTCAATGTAAGCTCATGAGTCGAAATTAATAAAATAGGAAACTCAGCTTGGGGGAAATAGAAATAAATAAGTAGAGATAATTGGATGAAAAAAAAGGAGAGGATTGAATCCTGAAAATACAGAGAAAGAAACACTTATGAATCAAAGAAGCTTCTGAACCTGAAATCAAAGAATAATTGCCTCTATTCAAAGTAGCTAAGAGAGGAAAAGTACCATTAGCCTTAGAACTACTGTCTAGAAATGTATTTTATGCTAGTATAGAGAAGAAACTAGAATGACTAGAAGATTCTGGACAAATTGTGTGCACCACTTGAATTATGATGGTTTTATTCAATGTCTGAGGTCCATGGAACCAATCGCACACGTTGTCCCAGATTCCCGTCTTTTCCCGTATCCTGGTATTTCACTTTTGTAATATCATACTCCTTTCTACCGTATTCGCCTCTCCGAACACCGTGCAACCATATCGTGGGGGAACTCTGTAGCCAGAGTATGATACTTTGTCAAAGAAGTACTGTCCATCTTCAATCACCAAAGGATTTTCAACCACAAGTCTAATGAGAATTATGGCTCTATTAGGTGATAAGGTGTGTGATCCTCTATTCACTAATAGATACAAAATAGAAATATCTCAAGTTTTCATTGAGATATTGGGGTTTAAAATTTTGGCAGGAAGAGGAATGCCTGGGATAGATTAATTACTGTTAATCTCCTTGGTAAGGACTGTAAATTTGTATTTGCTAAGGTATTAACCTGTAAAGCGGCCAGTCTTAGTGGATTAACCTACTGTTAAGAAAACTAGAATCAATGTCCGCATGTTCCGGCTATAGTTCCCTCACCATCAAATAAAAACATAAAAAATCTGACCATGTTCCTGGGTCTCTCTAGATCTTTTCGGATCCTCCACAACCCAGGATCAGTGCCCACTTTCCACGAAAACCTCCGATATTCCACAACTCTCGGCCTGGTTCATTGCCATCCCGAGTGTTCCCACTGATGTCTGGAGGTTTGTCCGGGCGTTTGCCAAGGTCGCATACTTGACCGCAGTCCTGTAGAATCTCCCGTAACCCACTATTAGATTATTCATCCAGCGGGAATTGCACCATGGGCCACAATAGTGCTGCTTTGACGGGCTACTAGAATTGGTAATACCTGTTAATGTCAATCAACACACTTACCGCACTTCAGCCCTGCCATGTGAGGAAAGCACTGATCCTCTTCAGGGGGCTTTCATCTCTAAATAGGGAGATTAGAGGTCCCGCAGAGAACGTCGATTATACAGTTGTACCAGGTTTTACCCTACTCGTACAGTTCTCCCTATGCTACATAATATGGTAGTTATAATTTTCATAGCCACCCTTCTACGGTCCTACTACCGATATCATCAAGGTTTCTGATTTAAGGGTGAAGGATAGATTATAATCGTGAGGGCTACATAGTCCGGTTGAGAGGATAAAAAATAGGGCCAGGGGAAGGCTCAAAATTTATTTCCTTTTCTCCTTCGTGGGTTCGTGCAACACTTGGTTTCTTCCCGGCGATGTCTGCTCGAGCACTTCATGGTGATCGAACTAGCTCACTGATCTTCGGTGAGATTGAAGGATCAGTCCAGTCCTCTTTTTTTTCCTTTCCTTGTGGGTTTTCAGTTATCCAAGGGACACACACCAATGTCACAGTGCAGTGGCGGTTTAGGTCCTGATAGACTGCCGCCAACTAGCAACGGTTGGAAAAACTATAACGACGTATTACTTTAACAGATTTCTACTGCAACCACAATGTGCTAGCTCTCTTTGACTGGCCCACCTTTGACTGGCCCACCGAAACATTTAAAACATATTCCAAGTCACCTTGAAGGGAATATCCCTTCTGTTGTCACAATAACTCTCACAAAAGATGAGAGCAGAAAGGGGAGTAAGAGCCAGCTAGAGCTAAATATACTGAACTTATGAGATCCTAGACCACAGAAACGCTAATACCAGGATATAGAGTGCTTTCTATCTTGGGGCTTTTAGAATGGCAAGTTGCTATTGAGTTAGTAAGCAAGTCGGGGGAAGTGGGAGAATATTGCCTCTGACTTATTACTGTACTGGACCGTTGTTGACCATCTTCCCCGGAATCCAAGCATCCGCCATGATTCCATCCATCCCAAAAGCAAAACATCACCCATCAAGGAGTCTTCACAACCCAATGATACTATGCAGATATCATGAAGCTGCATCAAGTTTAGCCAGCCGAACGAAGGCCGGGAAGAGGCTCTCCACTCGATTAAATTAGCTCTCGGAGCCCTCACCCCAACGCACACGAGAAA
Organism: Tuber microsphaerosporum; assembly: GCA_003521225.1. Classification (NCBI taxonomy): domain Eukaryota; kingdom Fungi; phylum Ascomycota; class Pezizomycetes; order Pezizales; family Tuberaceae; genus Tuber; species Tuber microsphaerosporum. Next base: position 33,922 of record QOVD01001012.1, read on the forward strand.
GGAGCATAAAGAGCCCCCACTCTCCCTAAACCTTATTCCCTCTCTCACCTCCCCACACTCACAGTCATTTCCGCATACCCACACGCTGAAAGAGTTCTGCTTCAGTACGCCTGGATCTTGTCCGAAAATGCGGCTCTCAGTTCTTGCCGTCTCCATCTTTTTGGCCGCTTCCAGCGTCACAGCCCAGAGATTGAATATCACTCTTTGGAACTTGCCCAACTACCAAGCTGGGGAGGGTGTCACCGCCGCCGGAAACCCGATCACCGTGAACATTGGCGAAGACACCTACCTTGGTCCCGCCAGCTCAAACTTGGTCGACAGGTAAGAAAAGCTACTGCCACCTGGAGGAAATCTCCAATAAATAGCTTATGGTGAACGATATAGTGCCAAGATCCCAGACAGATACGTCTGCCTTTTCTACGGTGGATACATGGGCGGAAAATGCATTGAGGGTGAAGACGAGTTCGAGTGTGTTGAAGGCGATACGTGAGTTTTCCCTCCCCCCTACCCTACCGTCATCATGGAGTGTGCTGATTCAGCCCAGTCCAGTCCTTAGCCTCCCCGATACCTTCGAATGCATCCGCTGCTTTGGCCCCGGTGCTGCTTGCCCGAAATAAATAAATTCAATCGTGGGAAACCTCTAATGAAATATGCTCAGTGGAATGGCCAAACTTTAATGCTACGGAAAAGAGTGGAAAGTTTGGAGGAATAATTGGAGAATCCAGGATTTTTTTCCTTTTGGAGATCTCTACCGGTCCTTCTTTCTATAGCCAGGATAAAATATAGAACTCCTTCCCTCGAGAATTGCTGCTTCTAGTTTCCCGTCTTCTTTTTTCTCTTTCTCGTCACGGGACATCGAACTCTTTCCTAACCTCGGGAAAGCCATTTTCAGCTACTCGGGAAGTGGGTGTGAGGTTTCTGTGCTCGTTTTTTTCCCGGGCCAGCAACAACTCCTTGCATCAAGCATCATGAAATGTCACCCCTATACACCGGCATTTAGCAGGGCCAATGAAAGTTCGTAGATATTCCGACCACCATGGACTGGCGCCCTGATCCCCTATCTTCTTCAGGTTCTGCCCTCGATCTAGCATCTTCCCCAAATAGCCTTGGAAGTGCCTGTTACCCAAGAAATGCTCTCGTCGGCACACCTCACCACCCTAGCCCAGCAATCAAGCACCATTCTCTCCTCAATTCTGCCGCAAGCCCATCTCATCAAAGTCCCACTCACTGCCCAAGACCTAGCTCGAGGCTGCTACATAGTACGCACCTTAGCGCCACGACGGTTTTGCAGTTCCCATTGACGTTCAATGCCGAACGGACCGATACCGAACGGCCAATAGTCGGAAGAGACGGTTTTTAAGATCTTTGATCCCCCCGTGGACCTGTGAATGTAATAGTCTTCACGGATGTCCTGATATGCAGATATCAGGAGGAGCATGGCGTGTGGTAAGCTTCTTTGTAGATATAAGAAATAATATACTCTCCCCCACTCTTTGTAACCTGTCAGCTCGGGTCGTCGATGTGGAGCCAGTGGTCCTAATTGCCCAATCGGTCGGGGTTAGCGCTTCACAAGAGCAATAACAGAGGAGATGGCTAATCTGAAGGGACGATATGAGCGAGTTCACTGCTTAACCTGACGGAGAATTGTAATTCTATATTCGAAAAAAAAACAGTTCAACCGGCAATGACATGAGATTTCCAAAAGAACCTTGATCCCTTGGGTCTCGCATATGCCCCTAGAATTGGCGGTGGAATTCTACTAATCCCTGGACCGCTCCTCCCTCAAAATTAGGGGCTGCGTCAGTCAAACTGAAAATTATATACGGATCGATGAGTGATGGCCCATGACTCCGAAAGGCTCGATCAAGACTTTTCCACGAGAAAATTAGTATAAGCGCCGCAACAATTTCACACCATAATAGAATTATACTATAAGTTTTTTAGGTTTTTTTCTTTTCTGAATAAATCGAGCCTTTCAAACAACCCTCAAGTTATCCTTAATGGGTTTGAAAGAAGATAAGTGTCATAGATCTTAGTAATGAATTGTCCGACCTTGTTTGAGGGGTGCAGAAATATACCAGAACTCTCAGGCAATCTTCGAGAGCGCGAGAATGTCACAGTCAGTTACATCAGACAGGCTTTTCTTCTCTTTCAACCTACAGGGGCCGCACATCGCACGCCTGATGTACCAAGCAACGGTTGAGCGGACAAGCGGATAGAAAGAGCAGAGGGCGATTAAGTTAGATAGTGTAAACTGCAAAATGCAGTCAACCAAAACAAGGACCCCAAATACCCACTTGCACCCTCAAAAGCTTAAGATAGTGTTGGGTTTCCATTAGCAGAAAGTGTTAGTTTGATAACACCCTCAATTTCCCCCCTTCCCCTAGAGGGTTGAGAGATGAGATGCAGTGGTTGAGGGCCCTGAGACCGTATTACCGGAATTGATGTCGCACGACTCCGGGCAAACTCTCAAACAAATTAGATCAGGGTACCATCGCCCGTTTCAACACGAGCCTGCCGATTAGACGTACGCACCCGATTTTTTGGTTGCCCCTTTCTTGTCATCCCAAACTAAACGGGGCCCCATGAATATGGCGCGCCTCTGCAGGGCCATGATAGGGTAATCCTCCGCTTCACCCCGTCACAACGGGAATCCAGTATTTCTATTTCGACTGCTTGCTGCAGTTGCCACTCACCTCCCAAGACCCATCGAATAAGAGGCACTTAGCGGGACCTAAATAGTAGGCTAACGCATGCCCTGCTCACTGGGCTCAAACGAGCTGACGGTGTGCAAAAATATTTGCAAACTCCCAGCTGTGCTCGAATCGCAGGAGACCCAGGGGGTCCAACCCCTTTATTACTTCGGCTAGGACAGCAAGTCATCCTCCTGCTAATGGCGAACCATTTCCTGGATGCCAGTGTGAATACAGACAGAGGTCAAAACAAATGCCCATGGCGTATCGCAGTTCCATAGCCACGCGCGCGCCAGATCCCGGGATCCCATGAGTAATCTAGGGGAATTTGTTGGGTGATCTAAGGACATGGCGGTCTGTGGGAAGATTCCATAGAAGAAACGAGAAACGTCTACCGGTACCCTATTTCTCCTAAGGCCAATTCGCCGGGGCAATCTGTGCCCTAGAAGTGCGTTCCGAGAGTGAGCGACAGGGCTTGGCAAGACATGCGGGAACCCAGGGCCCAAACTCTGCGGGACCAAAGGGGGGTGCATTGCGTAACGGGACACACGAGCGGCAACGGCAGCGGAGTAGGATTGAGCCATCACGAACTGTCTGAGTTCGGTTAACGATGACAAGCATACCCGAGTGACTGAGCCCCGACAAACTTTTACGAACCCCGACGCTCCAAACTGCCCGTGTATACAAGTAACTCGTCTCAGGCCAGAAGTATAGTACTGTACCGGTTCCGATATTATTCAAGCATAGGGATCAGAGAAAATCATGTGGCCCATCATGAGTGCGCCTCCATATAGATGAAGAAAATTACACCTCCTCAACGTTCAGGTTCCTTTTGCTTGGGGAGAACAATGTACCCGTACAGTACACTTAGAGTAGAGCGGTCCGAGAAATCTCAGACGATGCAAGGCTAGTGGCTCGGTAAAGGCAAACTCGGGGACAGGCCTGCCAGCCAGAAGTTGGACAAATAATAATCATTATGGGTCACTTGAAGTATTATTCGCACCCCTCTAACCAGGCAGATATCACAATTTGTCATATAATGGCCTTCAGCGTTCGTGATAATCCCAATACATTCACTAAGCAGTCATTTAAAGCATCAAAAAAGGAAAGCCAAAACCCCCAAGCACCCATTCCAAACACTCCCACCAAGCAAAAGAAAAAGAAAAAGACAATTCGGATCCAAAGAAATCATAACAAGCTTGTGGGCAATGGCGCTAATTTCTCTCCCACGCGGAGGTTAGCTCTGGGGGTTCAACAGTCTACAACCATTCGAATTGGCCTGAGAAGGGGCCGAGGCCCAAATCCTCACGGCGAGATTTGCTGTTGGGGTCATAGTAGGGCTTCTCTCCTAGGGAAACGAACATGGTTCCTCTGCGGATACCACCAAAGTCAAAGTAGTCATCTGTAGCGGTGTGGAAAGCACTACGGTTATCCCAGATCGCGACATCATGGGCGTTCTCATTCTCGTACGCCATCCATTTCAAGCTATTGCCATGTCAGAAATCTATATCCTTTAAGATCAAGTGGGATGGTTACTCACCGGCACTGGAGATCATGGTTCTCGCTAACGTGCTTGAAAAGAAAGTCGAGCATATAGTCAGACTCGTCCTTGGTGAGCTCATTGATGCGGCGGGTGAAGCCCTTGTTGACAAAGAGACCCTTCCATCCGGTAACAGGGTTGGTGCGAATGACGGGGTGAACAGCAACCAAGTCGAGACCAGTATTCTGAGGGGCACCGCGGTCGGTTCTTAGCTGAAAGCCATCGCGGGCGGCGACCCCAGCGAATCTGGGGGCATCATGGGTGGCAGTCAAGCCCTCAAGAGTTTTACGGAACGAAGGGGAGAGACGGTCATAAGCCTACATGATGTTAGCATAGAATCCCGGAAATGCCGGCGTCACTACATGCAAAACTCACCTCATACGCAGAAGCCCAAAGGGTGTCTCCGCCAGTTTCTGGGAGGGTAGTCATCTTCAAGACGGAGTCTATTTACCGGTCAGTGCTTGGCTGCTATTCAGGAGATTCTTTTACATACAGTCACTTGGAACCTCTTCGAAAGTGATCTCCATATGCCACCCCGAGCTGGCAAGGCCAGATCTCTCATCCTTGTAGGATGGGCGGAGTCTGCGATTAAGACCCTTCTTTCCTTCGGTGCTAATGACAGTGACTTTGTCGCCGAGCTCAGAGAACTACAGAACTTTATTAGCAAGAGATGATAGCAAAAAGAGTATTAGAGACAATGTTACCTCGCGGGTGAGTGGGTGGGTATGGAGCCCGCTGCTGTCGGGCTTTCCGCTCAAAACACCCAATTTCTGGGTAAGATCCTTCTGCTCCTCAAGGGTGATCTCCTGGGCGCGGAGGAAGACAACACCACGCTGAGCCACGAGGATGGCCAAATCGCGGATCAAGTCATCGGAGTTGGGGGCCTTTAGAAGCTCTGCCAATTGGATACCTTGCTTGAACTCGGTACCGGTGACGCGAGTGACGTCGAACTTCTCGTACTTATCGAGAGCGCCGGAGTACTTCGGAGGTGTAGCGAACTTGTTGCGAGCGGACTCATCTTTAACTGTGAGGGTGCCGGGCAGGGTCTCTGTGATGATCGAGGCGGCGGTGGTAGTAGTAGTAGGCATGATGGACACTTTGAATGAAGGCTGAGGGGCTTCGGAATGTTAGATTGCTAGATTGTTCTTCTGTGGGTTGAGGAGCTGTTGAGTCTGCTGAAGGACGTCGTTGTGGGACGGGCAGCCTGGTTTATATAGAAATTCGGGGGTGTCGGATGTGTGGGTGGCCGATACCCACTCTACCTCAGAACAGTTTTGGATGAAGTCTGCGATCAAGCGTGAAGCGCACTATACCGGCCCCGTTTATCCCAGCAGAACTATCCCCACGGTGCTGCTCCCCAAGTCTTGAAAGTGCATGCATATCAGTCGTCGACTTCTTGGTGATTTGCTGCTTTCCTGCTGAAGAAGAAAAGAAAAGAAAGAAAAGATTCGCGGTAGCATCTAACGACAGTGTTCCATCTACTACTGTATTGGGCGGGTTAGCGTGGTGACCACACTTGGACACGCTACAAGGAGTTTGATTCGGGCGGCTTGGTGGTACTAGTACTGGCAGTGTAAGCCGCTGCTACGCTAAGGCTGGAATTGTGAGGTACTAGGTCACATTTCTCCCCAATCTCTTTGCCGTCCAGGGGCAGATACTCGAGCACAGTACCCAGAAGTGCAATAAATCTGAGAAAAAACCCACAAAATTGTCAAAATAAGTCTCCTCCACAATCCCGACAGCGCAGGTTAGGTTACAAGATTACACCCGACTACACGGGGGCGGTACAGAGCGTCGAATGTCTGTGGAACACGTAGAGTGGGGGGAGATAGAGACAGTCGTTATCGACCCTAAAGCTCTCCACCATGAATCCCGGTAACCATTACCCCCCCTTTCCCGTTATTCTTTCACACGGAATCGCACCCCCCCTTCGCCCTCCGTGCCCGCACAAGGGGACCGGAGCGTGTGCAGAAGCTTTTGTTCAGTAATAGTACAAGCACACGTTCTCACGCCCGTTCCGCTGGATATTCCTAGTGCTGTTAAACAACGAGGCTTTGTGTCCATCTCGACCATGGATTCTGAGTGTATTAGCTACAATTGCCACCGAGTGCTACCGATACTGCAGGTATTGTACATGTAATAGGCATGAAGTACCCAAGGATCAAGATTTGCTTGGAAAAATTATCAGTCTGCACCTCAGCGCCTAAACCAAATTCACACTCAACCATTCGGGTTCTACAATATTACTTCATGTCGGAGGCTTGCACCTCAACACCCTTGCTGATCATTCGTCTCCAGTAGCTTGATGAACACCGAACTATCAATTAGGTGTGAGACCGACTGACAACAATTTGACAATTTATTTCCCCCTAAGTTAATTGATATTTTTTTTCTTCATGTACTCGAGTACTCGTATCGCACATGCACTAGTACGCAACCCTGGACGTCAATGCATGCACCTCTGCAACGGACAACTCAACAACCTTGCCCATTGGTTATGACCACTCAATGATTGAAGAATTGCCATGGCACCCGAGTTTTCTCCACCTAGCTCATCGGGTTCCCCAGCTCCATCTGGTCATGGTTGCCTTTCGGGTATGGTCCGTGTGCACTGAGCTGCATATTCTACACTTTTTCCACCACACAGACCCTTCTGTATGTCTGTATATTAGGATTGTACGAGTACCTCCTTTTTTTTTTTCATGCATCGCATCGACGCAAGCAATAGTATTCCAAGCGAGTGTATGGAAATTGACCGAACAGGCACAATCGCAGCCATGCTAGCCTCTACTCGAGTATTACGACCCTTGGCAGGGACGTTAGCCACAGCATCCTCAAAAAAAGATTCCGCCGCTGAATGACATCGCGATTTTAGTTCCCATCCGCAGGGCGAACTAGTTCGTCTCTTGTAAATGAGAAGACATTTCTAGGGAGGATTTTGTATCCGTGCTATGTCTAACACAGGTGGCTGGCTGTTACATGTACTACCTGCGCTGTATTGCAGCTTGCCATCGCGTAATCTCTTGGGTCCCGGTAGTGGGTTGCTAGTGCAGCAGCGGGGCGACATGATATAATACATATCTAGTTCATTTTCGAGTGACTGTAACCATTCAATTTAGTCCAATGGGCTTATAATGGCACTAAACACTTAGGTTTCACAATCTAAGAAAGAGGTTGAGAAACATTTCAGACCGCGCGATCAGCAGCCCTGCTTCTTCATGATAATATCGCGCGCAAAAGAGCTATTTTCGATGGGTCGGTCAAAATCGAAAGTGTGATTACTACCATAATGGTCTTTTAAGGTTTGAGTCCGGGCCCTCGCCGCGATTTCCTCCTCTTGACTTGGAGGTGAGGTCTATACGTGGCGATAGCGATCCGACTCCAATTGCTAGATTCAATGGATGCCTCCACCGTCTCGGCCGAGCGGGATTCCAAGGAATACTAGACACCGATGTGTGTGTGGGTCAAACAGCAAGATGAGAGAGAAGGAACCCATTGATATCAATGTGTGGAGGTGAGATCTCATTGTGCAAAAAATTGCTTTTGAGCTAAGTTGAGGCAAAGATGAAAACACGAGCCCGGCATGATATACTTGCTTTTAGGATGGGTAAGCTTTCAAGGCGGGTTACCGTTTCCGAGGGCTCAATCAAGCCTCCATCACTTTGTGATAAATAGGTCCTTGACAGAAGAAATGGCTATCATCATAAGCGCTCACTCGGATTACAAAATCCCGAAGATGGGGAGCCGTAGCAATCAGAGCTGGATATCCAAAGAGGCCAAGGGAAAGCGTGATACTAGACACCCCATGTTCTGATGAAATAGTGAGGGTTTGGCGCAGACCATGGAATCGCGTTCACTATCTTCTACTAGGGGGTTATGATACGACACTCATTGCTAGGCCCCTCGTCTATTTCATGGACGGTTGCGGCCTAAGGCATTATTACCACAAATATCCCAAAATTTTCCCGAGAAATAGTACTGGATTCCCCTGAGCTCGTTGTATCAAATCCATCCCACCCAGGGACATAGTGGCACTCGTGGTTCTCAGCGTAAAACAAACAGGAAGGAAAAGGAAATTCAAGGAAAGAACTACACTAACGGAGGATCCCGCCGCAGGCGTGTGAATACTACGAAAAGGTGGTGGCTTTTCTGAGAGGATGGCATGTTGCAGTATCCGCTTGCCGTAGTCGTAAGGTCCGAGGGTTTTCAAAACGGACCGATACAGGATCACAGGCGCCAAAGTGAATTAAGATTGGAGGAACCCCTTATATCTCTGGGATGCATGATGGACCAGACTAAAAGTGGTGGAAGAATAGAGCGATACAGAGATGGGCTTCATGAGTGGGCCGATACCAAGACCGTATGGCCATGGGCAGTGTCTGGTTGCGGCGCTCTGGTGCGGTAGTCTTCAAATCTTGTGCCTTCCATTCCTATCAACTAGCCGCCACAAACGCAGTCGGCAGGGCCACACCACTGCAGCTTATGGAGTAGGTGTGGATACCACTAAAATCCAGCAGCAGGGGAACTTCTTCTCGTTTTTCCCGCCTGCATAACGCGCTACATAGGCACAGGTCTACGTGTACTTGAGCAGGAATCTAGTGGCATGAGACGGATTAACCCCACGTCCAAATGAGGGGAAGATTTCCAAAGTGTTTTGTTGAAGGGTTTCTATTTTTATCTTTTTATCTTTTTTATTATTATTCTTTAGGCGCCTTTACCGCGATGCTTGGAAAAATTTTTACGCGCGTGAAAAATCCAAGCCTCAGCCTATTCGTGGGACCGCTGGACCAACAGAACACTAATGGATTATGGCACAACACCACACAAGAACGTCGGTTACACCAGACATAGTAGATTCCCATTTTTACTATCGATGGCTGGTCACAACTCTTTGGCATATCCTAGAGGCCTGGTTTCGCTGGGCCTCCCGGCAGGGCTCCTAGCAGGAGTCATGTAACACGAGACCAAGTGCCAGCGAGCTCGGCTGGTCCCCAGTCGAACATGAATGATGCAGGCCCAGTGCCTAAAATGAGCACTGGGACCAAGGGTGAGGATATGGGTGAGAAAAGAAAAGAATTGTGGGGAACGGCTACAGCACGGGAAGCAGCCCTGCGGTGCATGTCTCTCCTATCCCCTGCACTGCGTGGTTACGATATATGGACGCGCTTGGGTGGCTGGGACTTGACCGTCAGGTTGGAATCATGTCATCTCTTGGGATTTCACAATGCCGGTAATTGAGATGCAAAGGTGATACTTCTGATATGTTTTGTGGTCGCATCCCTGTGTCCTAGACGGCCAAAAACCCAAGGAATCTGTCCTTTACAGCGGGTGATCCGGGACGATGGGCCAGGCTTTGGAGCAAAGAAATCCAGAACCCACAGAAATTCATACGGGACAGCGAGGCGTCCGGATTGTCGGGATCCGAGAGAGCATGGGTGTGACTGTAATGCAAGTTTAGTTTTTAGGTTATGAAAACTTTTTCACACCCCACACTACCTTCAGGATGAGATAGCTGGTCTCTCTTGCGCCAAAAGCCCCATAGGCTCCTTGGATATGCTAGAGGAACTACTGAGAGTAGCGGAGTCCGCTAGGGGTGGATATTGTACGTTCCCGATAGGGAAAATAGCCGAGCTAGAGAACTAAAAAAGCGGGGCGAAAGTGATAGGGTCGAGCTTTAGTCTAGGTTCGCGCGTCTCTCACGAAAGGCGTAGGACGTATCATATATCTCGGATCAGGATGGTGGGGAATTTCCGGGTGCAAGTGCAAGGGTATCAGTCCTGCTGATTTCAGCAGTTAATTTTCAAGGATATCTGCTCGATCGTTTTTTCTGACTCCTCCAGATTTCCTAAGGCCTATCATTGAAGATATTATCAAATGAATAATTCAATTCTTAGTGTAAGGCTCCTTGAGGGGTAAACCTCTGCTACTGGAACTTGCGGGATAAATTTGTTGTACTCCAGTAGGAGAAAAGTATCTGAGCATGGATTCGAGATTTGCACGGGGGAGCAATGACGTTCCGGCACAATATCATACCCGGGGGTGGAGGACGACATGCCTGGCCGCCTTGTTGCAGTAGCAGGGTGCCCACCCACGGCGTGAGGAGACCTTTCATCCCTGTATCTGATACAGTGCGAAGTCGTATCAATCTGGGGTTCATAGAATTGCACAGGACTGCACTAATGGGCTGTTCACCTGCCCCCCCCCCTTTTTTTTGTTGAAGAGGAAGTATGTTGCTATCATCACTGTAGTCTCGGAGGTGTGTCTACTATCACATCCTCTGAATACCATATAGACCAAGAAAGTGCGTGCCGATCACGAACCCCGGTGAGTTTCCGCCCCATCCCGCCTCAAAAACGAGCTCAGCACTTGCAGCCTCCGCGCCGGTGAGATGCAGAATCTTCCACCAGCCGTGTGGATATTATGTCCACAAGCATAAAATGAATTCCCTGCTCTTAATTGGAGTTTCGACCTGCTGTTTAGCCAGCACTAAATTGTGCCTAAAAGAGGACTCTCAGACCTTCACTAACTCCAGTTCCAAATGGAGATAGAAGCCGAACATCTTACTACATGTACAGTACTAAGGGATTCCCTTCCCTTTCTGGTAAGGCACTAGCAATTGGAGAGAGTATTCTATCTGGTGGATTCCCGGTAGTCGGGCAGTCGAGGTCGGGTCGGACAATATTTGCCCAACATCCTTGAACATCGCAACTGCTATTGCGGTATCTCGTAAACGAAACAACCGGGCAATCCCTGTTCTGATCACCTACCGATAGGCCCTAGTATATCCCAGATCGGAGCTCGGGGTCTTGGTTTAGAACCAGTACTCGCACCTGTACCGCCCTCTACTGTGTGAAAGGTCTTGGCGTTGGTTTTTGGCTGATATCGATGCCAAAACTACTGCACCGTATTACACCGCTTCATCGTACTAGCATTGATGAACTCTATTTATTGTTCTCAACTGTGGAGGTTGGTCTGAATCCACTAATCATTCGGGGATCTGAGCTGAACTGAGTTTTGTTAGCCCCAGTCATATCATAAAACTTGAGTCCTGGCCCCGATTAAAATCCAATGATGAATGGTCCTTACCTGACTTGGTTGTTGCACTAGAGAACACTATTGGGCCGTGGGTAAGCTTCACGAATGTTCGAAGGAGGCCATGTCCGCCCCCTGTTCTTAATCGAGAGGAGGGAGAGGTTCCGAAGGGAACAACATGCTGAAGCCGAGCGTGGGTCACCGCCCCATCTTCCTGGGCCCAGTTTCCTTTTGTTCCGCACGACCAGCTTCAGCGCCAGTAAGGTACAGGGGAACCAACGGGCTGCGGGGACGGTTTACAGCTTCTCAAAACACCCAGGGATCTGGTCTTGGAGTCCTTGAGCTATCCAGCAACGGCATAAGGAAAAAGCAATTGTAGCATTCATTTATTTGCACACCATGCAGACTGACGAACTTAGCTTGGCATCACTAAAGACAAATCCTCCTTCGCAAATTTCAAGGCAAACTTATTTCCCTATGGAATTACCATTCTGTCAAATCTGCTGATAGCGCTGTTGGTGAGTGGATAATGGGCTAATGGGGCTGCTGGGGTAAATTATTGTACTGCTGAGGGGTTGTGGTTGCTACGCATGAGATTCCATGTTCAGCCAATCATCCCTCTGTGAAACCATGGAGAGCATTAACTTGGTATCCATAATTCATTCTCTCCTATATACTACATAGTAATATCGAATAGAATATGCGGATTGAATTAGAAACACCAGCAAAAGAGGGGAAACACCTCTTTTCCCATTTCCAGGTTCCCGGTCGACAAAGTCTGCGAGTTTATCAGTTTTGCTTTTCTCCTCCTGCTTGGAGTCCACCAGGCTGCTGGGGAAAGACTGGAGGCTTCCGCTCAGCCGTGCTCAGGGACACTTATGCATGGACACGTTCTTGTCTCGCAGAATTCCTGTGGGGTTCTCGCGACGGCATGTCTCAATCTGCCTAGTTCCATGCTCTAATTGGAAACGATTATGGAAATCAAACGAGTGTTAATGCCTCTACTTCCTATTGTAACCACAGCAGTATAATCAAATAGCCGGAAATTTTACCTACTGATTGCTCAGCGAAAATCCGATCACTCTAGCGAGCGCCACGGATTATGAAAGAAACCAGGGTATCATGCCATTATCAACGAGGGGAGGACAAAAAAATTCTGGAGGCATGCACTCCCACGCAGCGGTGCCCTATACTCGGAATTTTTCGTTTAAGTGTGCCTATGCACTGGTTTCTCCTGACTCTATCAAGGATCTCAGCTTGACTACCGTTGTTTTTTGCCGCTATACGAGTGATATATGGTGATCTTGGTCGGCTCAGAAATATCATAGTGGATATGATAAAAACGGTTCGTGTCGGCCGAACATAAGCTGGGGTGTCGATGCTGAAATAAAAAACCAAGAGTTCTGAGATTGTGTTTTGGGCTGGCACTGCATGGGATGAGCTGGTGCTGGAAGAGATTGGTTTACTTGAGTGGGAAGTGACTCCTGGGCCTTAGACTCACTTTGGGGATAGATGTGTTCCCACCTCTAAGGATCCCTTTACAGCCTCTTTGCTATCGGTGTTGCAGGTATCGCATTTCGAGCGTCGCCTGTTGTATCGGCTATCTCTTCTTCCCTCCGGAGCCGTGCACCCTGATTCTAGTACGACTCCCTCTCCTCCCGGTTGGATCTCACAGCTTGCTCGGCCTGCCGCCGCAGTGCCTGTTTGGTATCCGTTTGTTCACCGGGTCGCAGAAGCTCTCTAGTATCTAATTTCGCTGGTTTGATGGATACACTTATAGTTTTTAACTCTCCTCCGATTCTTCCACTAATAGCTTCTGTTTCCTAGTTTTAGGACTCTAGGGCATAGCTTGATTTAGCGGATAGTGAAGTGAGAACAGAAATGCTGTTTAGGAAGTACTGTGCCTTGTAGGAGGGTAAAGTCTTCAACCTTGGACGGCTTGCGTTGGCAATAGTCCGATATTTGTGAGCAGATGGGTGATGAACGTCTCCTCCAACCCTCATACTTCTTGTTAACAAGCGACTAATTTAGGTGAAATTTCCCCTCGTTCCAAGCATCCCCCGAACCTATATGCGGATGCCCGGTCGCTGTAGACTCGGTTTGTTTGCAAACGAAGAACCAGATCTCAGCATCGCGATAGGTTCTTCCCAGCAATCAAAAACTTCAACACTTGTCATTTTCCACCCGTCGTGGAGCCGCCAATCGTTCCACAACATCATTCCGAGCGATTAGATGGGTACGCTCTGCTGGAAACCCGGCCTACTCATGTCGGACAAAACTTGAGTTTAGATCGCTGGCGTTACCACATCCACGGAGAAAACGATCGTTGGGTTGATCTTACTGCTTTTCGTCCGGAAATCTGTCCCGGTATCTCTCTAACAGCGTTTTTATAGAAGGCTTGTGCTGAGGCTTATTTCTCGATTTATTCATACCAATACGTAGTCGATTATTAGATATTTCTGAATTTGAGTGCGTAGAAAACATGCTCCTCCCCCGGAGTCAGAGTCCCCCCATATCGTCCAATTCTCGGAAAGAGCTATCCCCCGCTGAGTCAGTTCACCTCCACATCTCTGGTATCGCAATACTCAAGAAAAAAGACGAGCCGTACCTTCAATAATGATCACCTCAATTTAGAAGCACAGTAAAAAAAACCCCCACCCGATAAAATAAACCGCTCGGCTTCAGCCAGTCTAGTCCGCTGGTCATTTTGCCGCTTAGAGTAGCCTACTAGAGTCAACCGTAAATCGCAATTGAAAGCCGATGTAAAGTAGTGGCTAGCCCCCCTTTGACTGGAAGAGAGGTTTTTCTTCTCAGTTGTGACTGGGACACTCAATATCACATTGTGGAACCTCCGGAGGGGGGGGGGCATTATTTACTAGATATCACAAACTAGGGCCCATTTCTCGATGTGTCTTTACTCAACCCGCGAGGAATCTACTCCAGAGAAAATAAAAGTGTGGGCCATCTACACAATGTGCGATGGCTGAGAACATTCTTGTCTGCTTGAATATCATCTAACTCGTTTTGGAATACGAGATACATATTAGGTCTGGGTAGCGAATAAGCGATTGGTAGTTCTCATTATGGCTGCCTCACTCATCTTTGGACTGCGGATTCCTCTCTCCTTCGGAAGTCTCTCATGAGATTGTGTGCATTGAGCTGCGCACTAAAGGCCTAAATGAAAAATCCTATAGGCAAATATCGCCTGACAAATAGTTCCATGGGATTTGAGAGGAGGCACAGGTAGCGTACTAGTGGGTTCCATATCCCACGACAAAAGCACAAAAGTGCCCTCACAAGAACAACTGAAGGGCAGAAGTAGGAACCCTTGAAATTAATATCGAGCCTTATTACCCCACCTTCCCGCTTCCAATGCAACGCCTCTATTTGCAGATACCCGATAAATCTCTAGATCACATCCCTCCCTCGGAAAACAAAACACCCATCCCTGTAAAGCCGTTTTCGTTCTCAAATCGTGCTTCACGATCTGTGGGGTCGTTTTCTCCGGAGCGTTCTTGCATCCGCAACAATCCAGTACCTAATCACATAAAACCACTAGCCCCCCACCTTCCAAATTAGTCGCTACGTTCCACAAGCATGTATGTCTCGGCGCTGGAGTACAGCAGTTGGTGCGCTGGCCATATTTTCTAATTTGCTGGTGTGAGTAACACGACCCGGGTGCCCAATAGGTTGGACAGATCACATTATGTGGGACCAAGGGAAGGGCACTGATTAGGGGTTGCGGGCCGCAGTGGTTCGCTTCGTCGATTTATCTGAGTATTCAGACTGTTAAGCCTTGTTGGACAAGGCCATTTTGTCGAGTGAGATGTGGTGAACGGGAGAAGGGATGGGGGAGTTGCTGATTCTTGAAATTTCGAAACAAAGGTCTCACATAGACAGGCAAAGTTGAGCATTTGCCACCTGAGGTGGCAGGAATGGGAGGGAACGTAAAATTCTAATTGGTGAGCATATTGATTATTCCTACATGCAATTCTGCGTCAAGTCTATCCGGCCCGTCTAAACTTTCCAGGGATAAACACCCTCAATGTTGCACATAGTAGCGAAGGTTAGGGCGTCTGTAATTCTAATTAGCATATCCAAGAATAGGGGGGTATCGATCCACAGACCTGTCGCCTTGATCGCCGAGCTCAAGCTCAGGCGGGCTCTTTCTTCCTACTCCTTAGCCTTACTCAATTGCCGCATTATCTCTCGCTGCGTCATCCGTTATATATGTTGACTCCAGCAATCAGGGCGAATCCATAATACCCTACATTGATAGCATGGCCTTGAATATATCGTGCCGCCCACTCACTGCTGGAGATTCTTCCCGAGATGTCACCACCGGCATTCCCATACCGTAGGGGATACTCCCCCTGTGTAGAGCGACAGCCGAGCAGGCAGTGCTATTGACTAGCTACGACCATATTATCGGTATAGGAGTAAACCCGAAAAGTAGGAAGAGAAGAAAAGCACGACATGCTTCACAACACTGCCTGTCCTGGCCACCGGTACTGCCAAAAGGTGCCATAACCACAGCTATGGCAGCAAAGTAGTGCCTGATTCATAGTACTTGCCGGAAGTATACCTTTCTATGAGGACTACTATAAATCCTAGACCGTAAAGCAGACGCGCCATCAATGCAGCGCTATGCCTGAGCATCCTTCTCCTGTGACGAAACTAGGCGGCGAGCAGATAACAGAGAGAAGTGTGCCGAAATACAGTGTTAAGGGGTAGACTGTTCCCCATACCCATGCTCGATAGCCCGTGAATGCACTACGGAGGTATAGCGTATAAGTTTTGTAGGTCCCACAAACGAGGACTGCCACCCTCACCACCTGTGTAACCTACAAAACTTACACGCTGTACCTCCGTACATATCTACTCCCAGTTGAGCTCTTCTGCTGCGTGAAGTCCTCAACCAGCTTGATTTGCTTAGGCGATCACGGCTTTCTCCTTTTGTGTCAACGGAGGTGCGGTGTCAGGGCAGCGTGGTATGAAAATGAGAGCAAGAAGGCTAAAACCGATTATGCTCACTCCCTCGATGATGAAGGTCTACCTTAATACCTATGTTAGACGTGGCACGGGGGAAGCCTTATAAAAATACGCTTACCATAGCCTGGAAGCCCGGTGTGTCCCTCTGAGAGTATTGATTCTAGTAGATAACACCCCTCTAAAACCCCCTCGTTAATGACATGGAAGAGTATAGCACCGCTTATCTCTTCCCTTGTAACGACCGTGGATACCAACAGCCGACTGGATTAAAATTACCTTTAAAGTTTCCGCCGGAATGTGAATCTAGTGCGAACTCCTATAGCCGAAATACGGTCAGTACGTGTCCATACGTCTCCCGGACACTACATGAGAGCGCTAGCTAAACCAGTCCAGGCAAGAATCCACCCCCCTGCGGGGCCCGGATAGAACCTCGCGGCAAGTACCCCGGCAGAGCTGTGAACAGCTGATACAAGACAGCATATCGCACCACAAATCACTTATCACGATTAGTGCGCGCTTACGGCAGTGGAGCAGTAGTTGAACCACAGTTAGT
Organism: Tuber microsphaerosporum; assembly: GCA_003521225.1. Classification (NCBI taxonomy): domain Eukaryota; kingdom Fungi; phylum Ascomycota; class Pezizomycetes; order Pezizales; family Tuberaceae; genus Tuber; species Tuber microsphaerosporum. Next base: position 50,732 of record QOVD01001012.1, read on the forward strand.
AGCGGAATGCCGGTATACCACTTAAGACTAGCCCTCTTGAAAGTAATCTGCGATCGTGTCTCTTGAATGATATATCCAATGAAGAAGGTGGACTGTGCCAAGTTGTGCTCGCCGGAGGTTGCTGTGACTGTCTGCATTTCTAAAACTCGAAAATTCGCAATAGTTGCTCTGTTCACCGTCGTTATTTCACCCTTCATCATGTCTCCTTTTCGTTTGTGTACTAACCTATCAATGCAGGATGCAAGATATAGCAGCACTGCACGGGAATTATATCCACCTTCCTCTCCGAACAACCTTCTCATGGTGTTCAAGTCTATTGATAACAACTTGCCTATTGATGGAAGGCCTAGGGGAAATAACCTCTTTCTCTTCCCGTGCCATGGCACTCGGTCGAATATCGAAATCAAGGAAAACAAACTACGAATTCCATGCTCCCGGGGACTCTTCCGACTTTGTATTCCTGGAAGCAGAGGAATACCTTTTTTTTTTACCTTTTTACCTTTTTTTTTACTTTTTTCTTTCTTTTCTACTTTGGAACCCATATTCCCTCTCTCGCACGTATCCAGTGAAATGTTGTTACATAGATATGGGTGAAGGTTTCCCCGAGCCACCTGTAGCCTGATTTAGGAGAGGCTTTCCTTCACCTCCTACCTTGGCCTGCTCATGTAAGACCCTGGATACTAAAGCAGAGGGGTTTCTTTGCGAAACAGTGGCACCCTCACCGGACTGGAGAGCTCTCATAATTGCTGTATTTCGCATGCTTTGTCTGGATTGATATATATAAAGAATTGATAGAGTTGTTGTGCAGGCTGATTCTAAGAGGCAGGCTATAGTATCGGTATCGCGGCGACTTCTTCTTAGGATTGGGAAGTCTATCTTAGAAATCTTCATGTTCATGATCCTCGACTAAGAGTCTCCGGCAGGGCTGGCGCTGGCCTAGAGGGTTTCTCACTACCTGTTAAATCCTTACACAACCAACCATTACCCGCCTGGTGAACGGTTATCATTCGCCTTGCAGATTTAGGAAAGCATCGCCAATGAACTTAGAAATCGTTAGCAATACTCGAGGGTGCTAGTAAGCTAGTAGCTCACAACGCAAACTTCTTTACCGGGACGGCACTAGAAACCCAAGTCAATAAAATGAGCGCAGATGTCTAATCCTCTTGCTTCAAAGATAGCGACTGAACACATAGCTGTTGGATAGTCACCGTAACGAACGGGCACAGTCTAACTCCGCCATAGGGTGAAGCTCTCATTCCATCTCTAGGGCTAGGAGTAGGGGTTAATCACCAGTGCTGATCGACTTCTTCCTTGAGCCCTAAAACCTAACTAGCACAGTACTATGTAGATTATGATATGATACCATCAAAAGGGGAACAAGAGAGGGCACAAAGAGGTCTTACTAATAGTAGATGGGAGAGGGAGGTGAGACCTAGCCAAGGAGATTCATAGAGCAACGCAAGGATCTCTATCAATTTTAGCAATCCCTTTCAGCTGCCGTTATACTAAAACTCATTCTTAAAACTACAATCCTTTACCAAAATGGTGTTTTCAACATCGCTTTATTGACTCTGAAGAGCCGCTCTGAAGTATCTCGGGTGACAGGGTAACGGTTGATTCGCTAGCGCTGTCTAGCCATAGAGAAATGTTACGGTTGCACCTCCTTCACGGCCGCGGCGGAATTGAAATACAGGAAAAAGATAAAAACCAGTAGCTCAAAGTGTGAATAACAGAGCATATTATTTTGTCCCTTCTCCAAAGGAATACCTCAATTGTACACAAAAAACCCTTCCCAGGACAAAAGTGCAAGAGAAAGGGAGTCTTTTCTTAGGCTCAGAGTGTGTCCAGCACGTTTCTGATCGAGAAAGGCTTAGAATTTCGCTTAGGCTTGTGTCGCATTAAACCTAAGCTACCCCAGAATTATGGATACAGTTCGGTCAGGCTCGAGCCCTTTGAAGTCATGTCTAATCACTTGCGTTTCGGCGCCTTCTCCGCCCAGCCACCTCCAGCTCCTAAGGTCACCCACAGCTTTTCTATACACTACCTTTCTGAAATTCGCTTTTACAGCTAAGATACTTGAACGTGCAAGCATCCGGTATGAAGTACTTGAGAATTTGAGAGTGAATTTAGTACTGGCGCTTAGATGCTCGAGATATTTAATAATTAGAAAAACCAAGTTTTGATCCACATGTTGGAGACTTTGCGCCAACTGCATATGCCCATGGGATGGAAAATTAGCTCCTAACTGATATTATGTGCTATTACAGGCACCCGATAGTCCGTTCTATCTTCCCATTGCTACAGGGACCCACACCCCACTACTTTATAAAGGGACCTAAGGCCGAGGCGACGAGAGCGAAACTACCATGTGTTAAGCACAATTGGATTGGAAAAAAAGGGGGACTTGACGCTCGATAGAGTTTCAAGGTAAAGGACGGACAATGAGATATATATCTCCCCAACAACTCCAAAACCAAACGAAATTCCATGAGCCATAGGGGATATGAACTGAATACGAAGAAACACTCGGGTAATGATAAAAACTCGGCCAGCGAACAACCCACTATCAAGCCACCCCCGTCGTGGGAACTAATCCCTAGACCAATGCCCTGTACCCAACGGCATAGAAAAGAAAGCAACAATCTAGACTAAACACCCGATGGCTGATGCCTAACGGGGGTAGGTGTAAAGGAAATAAAACTGAGACCAATTTTCTCATCAGCCGCTACCTCTGCCTACTTAAAAGTGACTGCCCGTTCTCATTGATAATAAAGTATCCTATGGTATTCCATTGGTTGTTTACAAACTCTCTGGTACTACAAGCTTACTATTCGAAAAGCACTAGTTTCAATATTCCCCTTTGTTTTTTATTTAAGCCTCCCCAACCAAGACAGGCTATTATCATAATTAAGTATCATTAAGCCAATGGAGTCGTAAGGCTACGAAGCTGATTGACATACAGGATAGCGAGGACTCACTTATTTGTCAAATATTCCGGCTCCCATAGGCCCTACCGGCCTCTACGCAAATACTCGATTTCAGAGGCCTACAGAGGAATTACATCATAGCTAATCCTTAGATGTTTCATCCATAACTTCACCTCTGCTTTCTGGCTTTATCCACCTCTTCCTCCCAATCTGATTCCTTTATTTCGCTTGCCCACCCAGCATCTCTCATCTTTGGCTTCTCTTGGTCCCTCTCCTTTTCCCTTCCCTTCCCTTTCCCCTGTAGAATTTCCTTCTCCCTTCCCCTTTCTCCCTCCCTCCCTCTCCCCTGTCTAACCTCTGCGGGTGCCTACGTCTTGTAGTCTGTTATTCCCCGGCGGGCAGCAAATGCGAAACCGTGCTCCGGAACTTCCTAATTACTAGGAAGCAAGAGCAGTGCCACGGCTAGCGACAGTAGTCGTAGGATATTAGCATGCCGCAGTCGGGGATCGTACTGCCCTAACTCCTCTCGTAGTGCAGAGGCCGAAAAGCAGAGTTCCCCAAGCACAGAATCTCCTATGCCCATTTGTCTTCTACGTTAATTCAAACGGCCCCAAAAGGAATCCCGGCAGACCCTCTCTCAAAGCTTTGTACTCTATTAGTTAGATTACTAAGTGTGCAACATATTAAGTTACAATTAAAGCAGGTAGTAGGTGGGTATCAGCCATACCTCAACTCGCTCATAACTTAGGCAGTACCATCGTATATAAGTCAGTTGCCACTCACAATATCACCCAATCGGAGCAATTCATATCATACCTTCTTACTAGCAAGTACCGTAAGGGGTTCCTACTATCCTATGTTTATTTGTCCTCTACTTGGTCGCAGTCACCGTTACTACTCAATCATCTAAGACCCCAGGGAGCAGGGGAGCAGAAAAATAGTCACAATACTTCCATAACACCAACCCCCTCTTCCATAAGGTATTAAATCGTTTTCAATCTTTCCAGTTGCCAGAAACTCAGAAGTGAGATGTCCCCCGCTCTTCCCCCATCGGGACAAATATTCGAATCCACCGGGCGGTCGATGCAGGAGATGACTCCAAGGTATTCCGAAGATGGTGTAGGGTATTTAGAGAGGGTGAATCTGACAATTCAGGCTTGCTTTACGGCACCTATCAGGGCGTTTACAAGATACATATCAGGTTTAATAAATAATCCCTGGGAAAGACATTGTGGGAAAGTAACGCTAAAGAGTCAGGATATCACCGTAGTTCTCTAGTGATAAGCAGTTTGCGTGATAGGACCACCAGAGGATATAGTTTAGTCACTCATCTCAACCCAAATTCACCCCGCCGAACTCGGAATTTCAAACGAGTGCTCTGTCAGGCTCCCTAGAAAAGCAGCTGGCTAGTTGTTGGAGCAATAATCTAGCAGAAAATAGTACAAGAAATAGAAAAGTGGCTCTAAGTTACTAGCAGCACATTCCACATTCTTATTTATGAGAATAGAAAACCCTCCTTTATCCCACTAGAAGAGGAACGATTGTACGATTAATACCAGGTGAAGTCGATATCATCAGATATCGATGTGGGAGGTTGGATATGGTAAGGAGGTACCTTCAGATACAGCGGATAGCGATCTGGAGGAAGTTGTTGTGGAGTGTATCTTCGGAACTACGGTATTTCTGAAATGTGCTTATAGCAAGAACTTTAGGGGACTTAACTTAGCTTCTGTGTTAATGGCCTCCAAGATCTAGGCGATCCTTCAAAAAAACACTTATCGGCGGCCTGTGGCAAAGCAGGGCGTGGCAAAAATACTTTCCTCATTATTTGTGGTAGCACTTATGATATCGTATCGAACCGTGATTTCGTTTTCCAACCCCCCTGTCCAAACGGAATCCCAAGTCACCGCCCAAACTCTATCAATAGAGGGACACTGAAGGGAGAACAGCAGGCAAAATACCCAGAATAGGGCCCGGATGGGAGCTCAGAACTCCACTGATGTCCTTGAGATCCATTTTAAATAACCATCCTAAGGTGTGCCTACTATACATCCAAAATGCACTAACCCATATAATTTTTCCCAATTTTTAGGCTCCATGAGCTCAAAACAGCTCAAGCTCTCAGCCCCCAAAGACGAGATTAGTTGTATTACATCACCCTTGCTCCCTGAAATGCTAAGAATGCAGAATTTCTCCACATTTTGATAAATACCATTTAGCAGGAACAATGATAATCTGATTCTAGTAGGTCTTCGCCCCCCCCCCCCAAGGGGCCAGTGAGGTCCACACCCCAGCATACAGACCCGCAGCTTCACCACTCTAGCCATAATTCAATAGAGCCTAGTCCGCCCGGCCAAGAACATTTGCAGCGGCCAAAACCAGACGGTCCCCGGGTAACCGTTGGGCCATAGCTGAAGAAGCCCAGGGGGAATCTCGGGGATGCTCAATAATGATGTTTAAAAACACCAACCATGGGGTGTTTTGCCCATTGCTACCCAACTCCCCCAAGTCTATCAGACGAGTGATGGCCCGTGACAAAGCTACTAAACCACCCAGCGAAAGATGCGCAACACGATGGCCTTTAGAGTCCGGTAGTAAAAGTAGATGAGAGCAACATTAGTCGCCACCGTATCCACATGCAATCGTAATTATTCTATTCATATCTCAGTGCACATCGAGAGCGCTGCCCCGTATGCTTGGTCTGCCCATTGAGGCTTTCCCCCATAACCTAGGCTTCCAGTTTAGTCAGAAGGCTTATGTAGGGAAAAAAAGAAAGCCTAGGTTCTAACTAGAGGCCATTCGCCACTATATTGGATTACTCCTCCCTCTTAGATCAAGTTTTAAGAGGGTTACCTCTCGGGGCCGAGGAATATCGGATGACTTTGTAGTGCATCTGGGAGCAGCAGCCTGTCACAGTACCCCCGATCTGAGTTTGTGAAAGCAAATGTTGTTTCACAACTTCAAACATTCGCTTCTTTTGACTTAGATCTGGGCCCCACGCACTAGAGGCACAACCCCTCATCATCGAAAAATACCGACGAGGGCGGTCAAGCAGAAAGACTTTTTTCCTCCGTGAAAGGCCGGCTCTCCATGACAATGGATCAACCGGAAACCTTGCATGCGAAAAACGCTTTCTCGACCCCGGAGCTGACCCCAACAACGGCCATTTTTACAATAATTTCTCAATAACGAGTACTCTACTCACGTCGCCAAGTGCTAAGTAAATCACATGATCTCTTTTGGTCGGCAACAGAACATCAGATCACGTGATTTACTTAGCACTCGGCTGCGTGAGTAGATACAGTATCGCGAATCAGAACAAAGAGTTCAAAAATAGGAAAAATTCTGTGGCAACCGACCTGCTCTGCCAACGATACCAGGACGCCAAGAAAGAAGCGATAACTTAAATATCGCTTCCGGTTATGAACAAAAGAATCGCTTAAATACACCAACCCGCCAACACCACGCTCTCTCTTCCTTTATCCATCACCAACTCTGCGCAAGAATGGCTACCTCCAAGCCAGCCAATCCCTCCGATGCCTCCCTTAGACACACCAAAGGTGGAACCCCTTACAAACGGCCCCTCTCTAATCCGAAAGAAGGAACCTGCCCTGTCAAGTGCTGTCAGCATAGTTTCAGACACCGGTTGGAATTCTCCTTTTTTTCTCTTTCGTCCAGATGTATCCTCAAATAATACTAATGGAAACAATAGCCCAAATCCTCAACAAGCAATCTGGCAACACCTAGTTTATTACCTTAGTCCCATGTGTGCAGAATCCCCCGCCTCCCCCTTCAGAGCGGCGCATATCGAGATGCATGAAAAAATGAAGGCAGAATTAGCTAGTAAGAGACTTAGTGGTAAGTTGACACTCCCCCCGATAAATAATCTGATTTAACTAAATAAACTACTAGCAAGTGAACAGAAAGAGAGGCAGAAAGAGAGTAGGAAGAAATGGGTGGAAAAAAATAAGGAAAAAAGAGCGCTTTCTTTAAAGAAGTCCAACCTCAGAAAGAAGGCCAAAAGAGAGTTAACCAGGGAGGGTAGTACAGTGACAGAAGCAGCAATTGAGGAATTAGTAGGGGAATGGCTAGGGATCTAGTGGACAAATGGAAAATTGGGAAAATCGGAAACCGAAATCAAAAGCCCCAGTGGAAACAAATTTAAACAGAATTAGACAAACACAAATTATTTGTTGTGAATGAAATATTGAAAATAGAAGGCTAGTGTCTTGATCTGTTTAACCTTATGTACTAGTACGAAGACTAAACTACTGCTCGCTCCCTAGCCCTCCACCGTCGTCAGTGGAGCAAGTCAGTTCATCCCTATGTACAGTACCAGTACGGTACTGTACCTCCTCCGTATTGATAACATCGGAAAACACTGTCTTCAGATCCACAGAACTTAGCACTAGAGTGCTCAAGCGCAAAATAGAGATTGAGCCAAAGAGACATCGATATCTACTATTCCGGCGTCGCGAGAATTGGCAAGCCTTTGCGGCCCGATCAGTCTAGATTTTTTTGTGGTGCCTACTGTACCCTCTCTGGGGTACTCGCAGCGTCAGAATCTCTCCAAGCTGGAATAGACCATAAGTTAGCTGCAGGTCGCCGGCGCACCCTCCGCCATAATCCACCCTACCCCACTATTCAAGACAGCTAAGGACCGCAAATGCCTCGAGCGACAACATCCACTCTTCTGACGCCTCGCATGGCTTTAATTTCACTGCTAGGATGAGGAGCGCTAGGCTCCAGCCCGGCGGTCCCATTAGTGCCACAGGTACCCGACACCACCAGGACATGCGAACCAGCGGATGCAGAATGTGCTGGAAATCAGCCACCAGAAACCGACAAGTTCAGAAAGTAACAGTAAGAAAGACGAATCCGATTATGCCATCTTATTCTACTACGGCGATCCAGACGACGGCAAGAGCCTCCTCATGTAAACGAGTAGACCTTTTGGGGAAGAGCAAAGAACGATTCACCAATATTAATCCAACTTTATTCTAGCAATACCAACCTACCTTCCACTAGGTGACATGTCACGATGTTAGCCCCCCAGCGATCGACAGGATACTGCCAAGCCATAGGACGAAATATTGTTGGTTTGTTTTCCATCCAGGCTTCGCTACCCTCAAGAAGCAGTCCTCGATGAATAAGGGGGGCCCCTGTTGAAAGAGCTTGTTGGTACTCAGATTGATACCACTTCCCAAGGAAAGTATTCAGGAAATCTCAAGAGCAGAAAAAGGTCGTTGGTGGCCAAGGACCACAAGTTTCTGGATTGTAAGAATGCCCCAGACAGCCTACTCAACACAGTGTAGGTTTATTTGGGCTGAGGCTTTGAACGAGTGCTTGTCGTAGCATCTGATGGAGGCTCTTGACTCCCTACAGCAAATTCCTCAAAAGTCACCAGGTACTTGAATATTATAATAATGACCGGGAGACCGCATATCTACGGTGAGACTGAGAGGCAACTTGGTGTAAAAGTAATGAGCTTATCGATTAAAACCTGCCAAGGACGGCATAGTAGATACATCATTGTGAAATTAAAAAAGGGCACAACCCAGAAGGTGATGAAAAGCACGTTGGAGGAAGATATACAAAAAGGTATCCCCTAAACAATCCTGGAGACGTATATAGGAGCGAGGGTGCTCAGGAGCCTACCTTGAGTTATTCACTAACAAATGTTGACATAGGTTTCCACTAGTTTCGCGTAACATCGAGCTAATCCTCAGAGGAACAATCATCTCTCGCAGGGGAAGAAGTCTCGGGGTTGGGAGACGTGCGCATTGTAACCCTGAGACGGGCTGTCATGGACAAAAGCAGAAGACGAGAAGACAGAACTTGCGGGGGCCGCTCTGACGTAAACATACCATTAGGAACGACTATTGCAGGTGGGCAAGCTCGGTCATGCGTTAGCAGCCAAGACCGGACCAGCGGGCTTCAACCCCGGTAATATCCTTTGATAGGGACATCCTTAAACTGCTGCCATGGACTCACCACTGTCGATACGCAAGCTTTGACCACCTAGTTGATCCACCACACCCTCTAAAAGCACCCCTCCTACCTGCTCGACCCGTTTCCTAGAGCTCACTCCAAAACCACGGAGACCCATTTAACCCACCGAGTTGATAGCGGGTCAAGGGCCTCCCGTCTCGTTCTCTTCCTAAACAGTGAGATACACCACTCCTCAGTCATGACCCCACACATCGGGCAAACCATACGAAAAGAGATCGCACCAGATTACTTGCCCTACCGTAGGGTTCTTGCACCGGCACGATAAGCACATGTCCACCAAACCCATTTTAGAGGACTAAAGATCCCCCTGACATGGATGGTCCTTTCTGTTCACTAGACTAAAGTGTACATCCTTCTTTGGGATTCTCGGGTCAGCGAGGGCTTTGAAAGAGGTGAAAGGTTGTATTGTCAACCGAACGGACTGCATGAGCAATGTAGCACTCCCACGGGCCTCAGCTAGGGAAATGAGGAAGCAGTGAAGCTCCTACTAGAACAGGCTGACGCCAAACCCCCATGCCATTACTCAGACAACGAAGGCCCAATTGCATTCACATGGGTTGCGGCAAGCGGTATGAGGAAGAGGTGAAGCTGCTGCTGGGGCAGGAAGTTATCAATACCTGATTTCAGGTATCTGTGGCCACGAGCCCCTGCTCTATGCTGCCATTCATGGGCATGATGCAGGAGTACAAGTAAAGTCACTGATAGAGCGGGAAGATGTCATTCCCGACAGCCGAGATGATGACTGCCGAACAGCACCGCACGGGCCGCTCTAGAGGGGCATGACGGAGTAGCGAAGCTCCCAAAGCCCGATGCCCTGCGCCCCAGCGCAACCAGGACCTCAGCTCGAAAACTCCTCAAGGCGAAATAGTCTAGCCGGAATGTATGTACTAGTACAAATACTCGTATCAACTTTTGGGGGGGTTTCATGGTCTAACTAAGTGAAATTTATGCATCTCCGTTGATTTAACAGTTTTTGTTCATACCCCTCCCTGTGAAGGAGAGGTCAACTGGCTGTGCTATCTTATTCCTGAACTTGAACCCTCTATGATGCCCCTTTTGCTAACCACATCAATTCCTAATTTTGTATATTTACTCTTTTATTTCCTCCCCCAAACCATACATAAATAGATGTCCTATCCCCAGACAACTCATTCCATTCGCCAGAAACTTCCTATAAGCATCCCCAACAAAATTTCCAAAAGAAAACCGACCCCAAAAACCAGGCCCCAGAAAGGATGCGATTCAAGGAAAAGGCATCACTCAAGTTACCAAATCGACTGACCACCCTCCTACGGAACCCATTTTTCTTGCTCCAAACAAAATACAACTTTCACCACTTCACCCCGCTAGCAAATTATATCCCTACTTCACTCTCCAATCGCGACCTTCTTGTAACTTCCAACAAGCCAACCTAAATGAGGTATAGCATGGACCAACAACGGCTACCAGTTTGTTCTAGCACCGCAGGTGTATCGGTGAATACACCTGGAGCCTTTGACGCTTCAGCAGTCAATTTGTCTCTCAAAATCTGGGGCTCTCATGGATGTGCTCTTGAAGTCGCAAGAGGTGGTCTCGAAGGCTATTGCAGTCCCGGGGGTGATTGGGATTCAGAGTTTGGAATCAGAGGAGGTGGAGGTGACGGTGGCTACTATTAGGTCTGGGGATAAACCTTCATGGAGTGCTGAAGTGGCTTCTTCCCCTATAGCAACATGCAATAATTGAGAGCTAAAGTAATGGCAACCTAACAAGCTGACACAAGACAAAATCTGGGTATACTGGTAGACTGTTCAGATAACACGATATTGAACGATAAGAAGAGAAGATTGACAACCTGGTTATGAACATACCGGCGAGTTCGGACATGCTTACCATCCACCCCATATCTCCCCCGGCACAAATATACACAAAACACTGGAGTGGGGTGTTAGACTAGGGACAACAGAAGAAGAGGAACCAGGATAATATCCACCCTAGCCAGGGCTCCAATGGGAGATATATACAACCTTACTCCATAGGAAATGCTGGGGGGGGGGGGATTTGGGAACATAAAGTAGTCCTCGTGTAAGGATATGAGTGATTTTTACCGTAATCGAGTGACATCTTATGGGTATCCCGCTCCCGAGCGGCACCATGCTTGAAAGTTCTCGCATTTAACGTGATATCTTCCAGCTCCACCATGCATCCCCCCTCACGTTACCATCAAAGTACGTTCGTCACCCCATAGCGTGCTATAAGTGTTCTCTCTGAACATTAGTGAAGTACCGTTTGAAAGAGTGGAAGGTTCCCAAACTTAGCCAAGCGCCCAATTCTCATAAAAGTCAAAGTCTAACCTTCTCTACTCCCGTCACCCCGCTTGCTACAGGAAAGGAACCTCTATGAGCTCCCAGCAACTTTCCCCTATCGTCTCCGCAGCGGGTGTTATTGAGCCTTGAGTAAGGGTATGATCATATTAGGAAGCCGAGAAACTATCTCCAACTTTTTGTTTAGCAAGTACACGCCTCAAGGATTGGAGATAACAGCAATCCCATGAGCAATTAAGGGAATTCAAATAAAGTGTCATGATTTTAAAAGGCTTAACGGGCTTAGGCGTAGTTCTAGGGGTTGAATGTAGTTAGTTTAGTCATAACTAAAAGGCTAAATACCTGTACCTCTTCTAATTGTCCGATGTACTGTACTCAGATGTGTCCATAAAATCGGAAAACCAAGGGCAGCAAAACAGGGATTTGTGCTGATCATTAGATGCACTTTGTGGAAAAAAAACACAGAATTGTTAAAGCTAAAAACCCAGGCGAGTTGCATTGGTGTCTATCTTTCTCTAATGTGTGAATTTTGGAGATTCCAAAGGGCTTCCAGGAGTTTCAACTAATCTCTATAGGGCCAATTTGTACTATGCCCAATTTTAATTCTTGGGTTAGGATCTTGTCATTGGTGGGGTAATGTGTTTTATATCCACTCCAGATTATTTACATCTGACATGCTTATCATCCTCCATTTATACTGACAATCTGCTCACCTCCCCCTACGATCTTGTTAATCTTTTTTTCCGGTTTTTATGGACACACCCGAGTATTGAAGCTTCTATGGTATGCACTACCGTGTCATAGGAGTGATCAGTTGAGACCTACAATCCCATTGGGCTTTCAAGGACCCACACTAGCTCGAAGATAAATCTATTTTCCGCCCCCGCCCCCCTAGTTTCTAGTCATTGCCATCAGCCTCAAGAATCGCCTCTCACAACTGCTAAACCTCAAATGGATAGAGCGAATTCATTGGAGCCTCAAGTAAAATGAAGGTTAAAGCACCCAAGTTCATTCACCTTTGGGGCCGTCCCAAATCATCTCCTGGAAAATTACCGAGGAATCTGTTCCCCAATATCTCCACACCTATAACAAGTACTGTACCCCCGACCACGCAGTTCCTTAACTCCAAACCTTTACGTAACAGAGCCAAACGACTAGTATCTAAACCGCTTTATCATGCACCGAAGGTCACTTCCGGATTCGCTGTATCGCGGATGCAACTAAGTCTATTCGTCCAGACTTAACCCAAGGCCCCCGAGCCCTTTACCTCCCACGACATCCGAGATATTTGATTCTACAGACTTTTTCCCAGTGAATAGGTATTTGAAGATCAATGAATGTTAGAAGCATAGAATGAGTGATAATTCGTGAGGGCCCGGCTTACGTATGCAGCAATTGCATGCGGTGCTGCTGCTGTGTTTGGTTCATCACCACAAGTTACCCACCGAGCACGATGCAAGTACTAGTACTCTACGGTAGCTCCATAGACAGATGTAAGCGCACCCTGATCCCCCTTTTTAGAGCTTCAACAACACTAAAACTAGCTCACTCTCTCGCTGCTTTTATACCACCAAACTCTCCTAGTACTCTAAGAATTATCGAACCGAACACTGCGTTTTAACGCGAGAAGCGATATTTAGTCCCAAGTTGGGGTTATTCAAGGTAGACTACTTGAGTACCGGTACTCTATCCTTCAGTCTCAATTCCTGTGAATATCACCGTTGGGGGAGGATCTGCGATGGTGGAGTCATTGGATGGGACATTGGGCCAGACGCTGTTGAACATGGCAAGATTAAGCGAGAAATAAGATGCGGCTCTGCTGCCAGGGGATGAGACACTGGAGGGAAGCCACCGGCACGAGATCGACATGTCCAACGATATTTGCGGTGGGAATCAAACAAATGAAAACCTTACCAATGCAGCGCCGGCACGCTGTTTCTAGAATACGAGTGACGTTTAGTGGAGGAAGGTTGGAGCGCCAGCAGAATCAGGGGTCGCACCGTCCGCCGTCCAGTAGGGAGGCGACCCTTGCTGAAATGAGCTGCTCGAGGCCCATCCCACGGCTCAGCCCCGGATCGCGAGCACACTCCTCGCATGTTTTTGGAATTGTAAACCTTCACCCCGCGTCTCCAGGACAATCTCCTCTACAAGTGCATCATCACCACCATACTCTGCTAAGGATTGGCTTCAAATTTCAGAGGGCACATCTTTACTCGAGTACTAAAAGCACAGCGTCAAATTCCAACCATCTGCAGCATACTGTACTGCACCGATTCTTCTTCTTGAAACACCCCTGCAATCCTGAAACCAAGCCAAGGCCTGCTCTTCCCCCTCGAATTTACCACGACTCCTTTCTTTAACTAAGCACATATTTCATCCTCGCCCCTATTGGTACTCGAGCAGCCCAGCAACCCCATACTCATCGCCGACGAACCCTCGAGTACACAGACGAACCCCAATCAAAGACTCAGATATCGTCAATTGACCTCGCAACGAAACGAAAATGCTGGCAAACATTCCTCAGCTCGCAGTCATTCTGGCCTGTCTTTTAGCGGCTGTAATGATTTTGGGGTTAATACTCTGTTTGATCAAGAAGCAGAGGTCAAGCCACGGAGGAAGTTTCTCAGTCCTGCCCAATTAGAGGCATGGGGAGCACGAGAGAAATGGAAAGGCGAGAAGGACCTAGCACTACACTACACTCTACGAACGAACGATGCGCGTGGTTATCTATCTGTCTCTACCGATTTATTCTAACGATATCGAAAATCGACGATAACCCCTTCCATCACCACCCACGCATCGCACATATCACATCGCACTGCACCTACCCGCTGCGCCGGCTTCCAGAGGTGGAAACTTAATTCTTGTACCATACTTTTCTTTCTTCCTGTCTTCCATTTTTATTGTTATTTCATTCTTCACCCGGCAGGCGGAATCAGGCAGTACCCCCTTTCGCTACTTTATTTCCTTTGTCATAAACCGGCTGGATATCTGGAGGCGTTTCGTATTGTCTTTGCTTTTAAGAAGTCTGTAAAATGAAATTGATTTTCCTTCTCTAGCACAAAGCATCACTCGGTCGAGAAGCTTACTCTTAAGGCTTGAGAACTGGGGGATGGGTACTTTATCTGTTCATGACTCTGGTAGTTTGTGACGTCCACCCAGCTTGGCGCGAAACCGCGATGCCAGATGGATAGACCGGCACCAAGTAAGTCTGGATGAGAGGGAGGGCTTGGAAATGTCCGCCATTATTTTCCGCAACCACCGTACAATGTGGATTGGTTCTTCCCCTCGTTTTCGACCTCCGTATCATAAATTTACTTGACCTACAGGTACGTTCCTAGAACCCTTAGCCCTAGCATAACATATCTTGGCATGCCCAAGCACCTTGGCACCTATATCTCACTAATTTCTTTTTTCTCCCAAGCCTGGAGGCCCTGTGAGCGCCTCTCACAGTACCGGTAGCCAGCTTACTCCGGTTAGCCTTATTGCCCTGATCTCGCCTGGATCAGCTCTGGCAAGCGGGGAGGAAGTTCGCGACCTGACAGGGGTAGCTTGTTTCTCCGAGCCAAGAATTGGCAACCGTTTTGCCTTTCTATGGGCTTATCGGTGCCGGTAGCATCTGTGGATAGCTACCGTATTCCAAAAAAAAAGGGTCCCAATTCTTGGCGCGGAGACACGAGGAGACAACGATAGCGGTATCGTACAGGTCTAGGGCGTCGCCACACCTTGCTATAGGGACTGGAGTTAGGTTTGGGTGTGAAAACGATTGCCTACCGTACTGTGACCTACGGTATCCGATCCAATACTATATCGCGAGGACCGCGTATTGTAATGTTGTAGGTTAAGTTAATCTCAATCTGTAGTAGCTACCGTATCTACAGGCTAAGGACTCCGGTACAGTGCGCCTTTCCCCAACAAGGATTTGCAAGTTCGGATCGCCTACTGATCCTGAAGTCCCGAAGCGGAGAACTCCAACATGCGGTGGTGTTGGACTTGATCTAGCCAGTACCGGTATTACCGTACCTACCCGTACTTGCCGCACCAGTACTCACTTTCAACTAGTACCGGTATGCAAGCTGTGCCAGTTCCCGAGCTTGAGTTACCGGTACCGGTACTCTGCCGTGCTAGGGTAGGATAGGAGAATGGGTCTGGTTGATCACTTACAACTAACGGTGTAGCGAGGACCGGATTGATGGGGTAGTCTAGCAGTTCGGGGCACTGTTTTCCACCCAACAAAACCACCCTACTAGCTAGCCTTGGCATGCATAGATTCTTTGCATATAAGCTGCCTATGTATTGTAGCTGAGAGAGTACTCGAGTATGGCCCTCCGGGGGCAGACAACACCCAATTGACACTGTTCCCTCTCTATCTTTATTGATCTCCATTTCTGTCTCATGTATCAATCCCTGCCCATCCAAGTACACCATACATCTTTCTGTCACTTCCACACTCGCTCATCGTCCGGAATATCAGAAGGTCACAACCCCAAGCACATGGGTGGATACGGCTCGGTCGACACACCATCCAATCATAGGGGCATTGAGAAAGTAGCCCGTCACCGGTACATATCTGCGCGGAGCGGAACGTCGGGCTTTGGAGATAGGGAGATGCAGGGGTGCCAAGACTGTGGCTGTGGTGGCTCTTTAGGGTTTGGGGATTTAGGCTTCCTTCTAAATTTATTTTTGGACAGGTTGAGATGCGTTGGATTACCGGTGTGATATCGTTTGTATGATAGTATAATAGTAGGTGTTATAAGCTGGGATTTTGAGAATTGAGCTGAGGAGTGGAGGTTCTTTGATAGAGGGTTGAGGGTGGGATGGATGGTAGAGTTTTGGATGGGGTTTATGATGCTGTGTCTGTTTGGTTTTTCTGAACGGGACGAGCTCTTAGTGACAGCCTATGACTCCCAGCTCGCCAACCTCGAATCCTCTTGAGACCCGAACTTTCAGCCACACCCGATATTGGGGTTGGGTTTCTCGGGCAGGGGGCAAGACATCGGGTAATCAGAGCTAAGCATTTTGATCACTGCGAGTCTTGTTGGACCGGGGTTTGTGCCACAAGCGAGGCGAGAGGCTTCTGAATAGCATCATCACACTTCTTGTGCACACGATACCGAGGATAATAATATTGTAGTAACTTATGACGGTGCTTTGGTGTAAAAGAAAAAAATGGTGAGAGAACCTCCGGAACGGATTTTTTTTTCTACTACCGGTACCGTTAGAGGCATTTTTAGGAATGCACTGCTAGCTTAGACTCGAACTCGAAGGGAAAATGCACTGAGTGGGAGTGGAGCAAGCAAGCAAGCGCTTGACCGGGGACGATGCATACAGAGGAGAGGAGCCAATGACAGTTTAGCCCCGCCTGTCACTTTTCCTCTCACGGGTGACAACTCATCCCACCCACACCAATTCGACTGGAATTGGTTGGATATCACAGATGAAGGAGCTGCTCTTCGAATTCTGGTGGATGGAACTGCTTTTTTGGAATAAGGGAAAAATAATTCAAATTTATTCACTACAGTTTCCCCTCCCCCCTTTATTTTATTTTATTTTATTTTATTATTCTTTTTTATTTTTTTCTTACTTGTGCTGGTGGTGGTTGTATTGAAGGGCTGGGCTGGAGGAGAGAGCACTGGCATCTCTCTTCTGCGTCTCGTTTCGCAGCAACCGTGTGGCCCGTCACCAACGGGGCCGAGGTGGTGAGAGAGAAATAACGTGCGGACCGAGTGAGAAAGAAGGACCAATATCGGTACGGGGAGTACTCGAGTATTTGCCATCGGGAATACCCTTTCCCTCCCTTCCTTCTCCTCTTGGTCTATCCGTCCTCCTCCTTGTGCGGTTCACGGTTGAATCCAAGCAAGTGAATAGTGGTGAGAAGGAGACTGCGGTGCTTGCCTGCTGGCGTTGCCCTGCACTAACGTCTTTTTCCCTTGCCTCGTTTCTGTGCTCCCTACCCCCCCCCACACGCGGTTCTTGTCCACCCTCCCTCCCTCGCTGGGAGGGACCTTCTCTTGTAGTCTACCGTACCTAACCCTCCTACCCTTTACCTCCATCACCCATAGACACCAGGCCTGCTTTCCCTGCCTGCCTGTCTGCCTGCGACAACAAGCAGCTAGTTGCTTGCTTGCTTGCTTGCTGCCAGCTGCCAGTCAATCCATCAATCAAACTCCAAATCCCTCAGTGGGCCTTTCTTTCTTTTTTTCTTTTTACCCTTTCTTTCCTCACCCCTTCCTTTACACCCGTATTCCTCCC
>QOVD01001018.1:0-27627 GCA_003521225.1 Tuber microsphaerosporum
CTATTCACAAACCTCATGAAGGAATTCCACAAAACCTCCAGGGCCACAAGACGTGCCCAAGACCAGGTCCTGTCCAACCAGGCAAGACTCCTCAGCAATACATACTTCAGGGCCATCAAGAGGGCCAAGAGTTCATATTGGTCGGCCTTTCTGGCCTCTACTACTTGCGACAAAATCTGGACAGCGCAGAAACTCGTAGCTCCTCGGAAAACCCCCCGTTTCCCCTCCCTCTTGAATGCCACCGACCCCAAGGCAACCAACCAAGGCCACCTCCATCACTTCGTTCCCCCAAAGAGGGAAGCACCCCCTACCCGCCCCCTGAGGGGAAACAATTACACTCCCCCCCTGACAAAGGAACAGATAATGAAAGCTCTTACGGCCTCCTCCCCCTCCTCCGCACCCGGCCCCAACGGAATCCCCTACTCAGTGTGGAAAACACTGAATACCTCCTACCCAGACATACTCCTCTCCCCCCTGAGTCCCCTAGTGGCTCTTGAATACCACCCTCCCTCCCTGAAAGTCGCAAATGGCATCATTTTGGACAAACCTGGGAAACCCTCTTACGATTCTCCCATCTCATTCCACATTATCGTCCTCCTCAACACTGTCTCTAAGATCTTGGAGAGGGTAATGTGCGTCCACCCCCTCAACACAGCCTGGTTCAGCGGACTACTTCACCGCAACCAGTGCGGCTCCCTCCCGGGCCTAGGCACTTCTAATACATGGGTTACCCTGATACACGAGATCCGAACCCTGCAAAGACCTGCCCTTAAGGTCTTCTCACTCTTCCTCCAAGTCAAGGCAGGCTTCGACAAAGTCGACATGCATACCCTGCGCAAGATCCTCCTCGCCAAGAACAGAGCCCTGTATCTGGTGGACTGGGTCTCCTCCTTCTTAACGGAAAGGAAATGCACCCTATTCTTCCATGAGTTCCGTAACATATCGGCTCCAGTCTTGGTCGGAACCCCCCAGGGCTCCCCAATCTCCCACTTGATATTCTTAATCTATGTGTCCTCCATTCACCTTGACATCCCGAAGGGCTAACAATCTCGTACGTGGATGATTTTGCTTTAACAGTGGCATCTCGCAGCCACAGAACCTACATCCGGAAGCTACAAAAGCTCTTCACGCCCCTATCAGCCAATGCCAACAGTATAGGCATGGCCTTCTCCCGCAAACTGAACGGATGCACTGGAGGACCCCGAGTGAAAGGTCCCCACGGTGCACTCTACCCATCTCCCGCTAAGGGCAGGTCTTCAACCCGGCCAAGTCGCTCCGCTGGCTAGGTTTCTGGTTCACCCCCTCCCTGAACATGACCCTACACTTGAAGAAAGCCCTAGTGCTGGCCCAGGCCGCCTTCCTGTTTCTTAAAAGACTTTCCCCCCCAGGTGCTGGTGTAAGACCGTACATCACCCATCGCCTGTCCACAGACCTGATCCTCCCCATCCTGACCTATGGCACTGACCTCTTCTTCCCAAATGCTCTCTCCACTGGACGCATGGATGTTTTCTGGCAGAAGGTTCAGAGATGGGTTACCAATTGCTTCCAAACCACTCCTACGGGCATCCTCTCCAGGGAAGCCGACCTCCCGCCCATGGCCCCCTGCTGCGCATACCAAAGGCGCCTCCTGGCCATCCGCATTGCCTGCTCGCCCCCCGCTTGCAACCCTGTGTCAGCCAGGCTACCCCCGGACTTCCCCTCGCTATCCACCTATAGGGACTGGGACAGAGCCAGGCCCCTCACGAACGGCCTCTCGTCGGTGTACCTACCCCTAAATTGGAAAACTCCCATTCTGTCCCTACCCATAAGAAAGCACCTCCCCATTGACGCTATGGGGCACCTGTCACTCTCCCTCACCGCGGGCCTCTCCAGGATGCCCTTCTTACTCAAGACAACGCCCCCTCCCAGAGAAAACATCCGTCCCCCTACCCTGATGCGCAGAGTCTACAACACCCTAAAACAGTGGGCGTGCATCCTCCTGGTCGAAGAACGGAACACCCCCACCCCCTCCACCGTATTACCACTATCCTGCCTCCCTCACCCTGCCCCCCTTCAGGGGTTCAGACAAGTTCACAGCCGGCCGCATACAGGAGATGAGGGCCCAGAAGAGCTACTTAGCTGCCCACCCCTCTTGGAGTCTAGAGTACCCGAACACCGCCTGCCCCAGGTGCAACACCGAACCCGAAATGAAGGAGTGCGCTATCCTCTTCTGCCCCGCTCTATCACACGCCAGTAACCATATTTTGAGCACAGTTTCAAGCCTTGAGCCAGGGAGCCCCGTCTGGACAGACACGGATCTTGTCGCTGGGCTTAAGTCATACATCTTCGCCACCCGGACTGGCTTCCCCCTGACATACCCTACCCTTGGCCAACTCACCACCCCTCCCCCTCCCTGGAGTTGAATGTCTAACAGTGCTTTGTTTGGCTTTTGTTCTTGCTTATTATACTTTTGATGAAATTTGTTTTCTACTTCCTTACGTGCTTTTGACAATTGGGATTTTTCTTTTGTCAAGTAATATTTGTTTCAATATTTTTAACATCGGAAGCACCAGTACGTGCTCTCACCTGCTTATACGAGTAGGAAAAGAGGTTTATGGTTTCTTTTGTATTAGTACTTTGATTTATAGGTTGTGTTTTTCGATAGCCACCGCTGCACGAAGTTTCTTGTACCTAAAAACAATGAATGCATGATATAAATAAAAAAAAAAAATGACGAGTAGTAGGTCCACAAACCATCTCCTCTACACACCCGGCAATGGAAATCTCAACACCAGAGAATAATAGTGGGACCCTCCACCACTCTCTCTCCCGATAGCTGGCCTTGGCCGAGGTGGAGGTCCCCTTCACCCCTACTGGCCCTTATCATGATCTCACCCTGGGCGAGTGTGTTTCCAGGGGCCGATGCGTGGTTGCCTTTTATCTCCCCCTCTTCTAGTTTCTGCTTCAGCTCGCTTAGAGAAACACAGGGTCGGTAACTCTCCTTTCTACGTTTATGGTCATCGTTACGGTTTCTGGAATCTGGCGAGTGTACCTTTTCATCTGGAGAGCTCGACCCTTGATGGAGAAAGCCTCGGTTAGTAACATCTCGGTTCACGTCTTTCGCGTCATCTTCGAACATCGTTCAGCTATGGCCTGTTTGCTGCCTGTTTCTAGCGAGTTCGCTATCCACCATCATCCTCATGCCAGCTTCATCCAGTGGCCTTGTTACAACCATCCCCGCGAGCTAGCCGGCCTGTCGGCCGGTTCGCCATCATCCTCACTTCCTTTGCAGCTTACTTGGAGACCCCTTGGTTCAGTCGATGGTCGTCATGAACTGCTTCAGTTTTCGGGCTCGGACTTTGGGTCTGTTGAAATGTCCGAGATGGCCTTGGTTTTACGGCTGCTGCGGGCCCCTCGTTTTATCAATCGCTTTAGGGTTTCTCTACATTTGCTACTGGGATATTCATCTGGTTTCTTTTGTTTGGTCTGGCGGAGCGTATGGCATCGGTGGGGGGTGTGCGGGTTGCTGGTTTCCCTGTTGTCTCCAGCTTCTCTTTTGGGAGTATTTTGTATTTTCTTCCCGCGTGATCGCGTGGTTAGTCCTGGACCATAGGGACCTGGGGCGATCGCTTTCCCCAGTGTTCTCAGCGGGTTTGCGGCTTTTCTTTACCATAGCTTGTATCGCTGCATGTAGTCTTTCAGCCTAAGTTGTTGAAATCAAAGCACCGGAATAAAAAAATAAAAAAAAGACGAGTAGTTAGTCACGAACCATCTCCTCTACACCTCCGGCAATTGAAATCTCAACACCATGTGAATCCTCATCAACCAGCCTCCCCCCTCTCCCCTCTTCTGATGGCCTAGTTGCCTAGGAGGGTGACGCTTAAACCCCACTCTCCCCTCTATTCCCCTTCTGATGACATTGCTCTTGGCCAGTCCTTGTCTAGGAGGTACACGGTCGCTCCGCTCCTCTCTCCTTCCCTGCCTTCGCTTCGCTGCCCTTGCTGAGCGCTTGCACACAGTTGGCAGCCCCTTTCTCGTTAATGGCCTTCTACAGTTTCTGGCAATCAGTGAAGTAGTGGCCCCGGTGGCTCTACTCCCTGGTATTGCACTATCTCCTGGGAACCCTGTTTGGTACAATCGGCATCGTTGAAAAACTTTGATCTCACTTCTGTCCGTCAGTCTCACACTTCTTGATTGGGTCTACCCCTCCGCCCTACTTTCTCCTGGCTACAGCCACCCTCTCCCTCCCAGTTTCTTCCAGTTGCTCTGTTACAACTACAATCCGCTCCCTGGCTGGTACCCTACTCGTAGGTGGCTCCTCTCGTCCCCCTTGACACACCTCCCCTGGGGTCCCCTTCTCACGCGGCTTAAGCCTTACCTCCTGCTCTGGGTTCCTGTCCCTTCTGCTCTTCTGGCCTTGGAATCTGTCATGGCTGTATGCGTGGCAGTGCAACTGGTTAGTTGTAATGGGGTTCATACCTAGTGCCTCTGCCCTCCGGGGCATGCACCTCCACTGGCTCTGTCTTCCGGTGAGCCCTCAGCTTTTCCTTCTCCACCACACGTCTCCGCCACGCTGTCTTGGATTACGGATCTCCTTCTGGGGTTGCGACTTTGCCCCTGCTGCTGGTCTATAAGGCCTAGACATTTCCAACACTCATGTGTGCTCGGGTCCTATGACTTTGTCCAGCTAGCTCCCGGTGACCTCACCTGTCTCAGCAGAATGGAAACCATAGTGGGCTAAGGGTGGGTTGTCTATGGGTTTGGTATATGATTTCTTTCTTTCGAGATGGGCTTGATGTTTTCTTTTGTCCGGACACAGGATTCTCACTGTCATTTGGGGGTTTTGTTTTCTTTGGGCTGCATGTCTGCGGAGGTTTTTGGTTCATGGTATTCTGGCCTGTTGTTTCCTTTTTAGTTTCTACCCATAGTACACGACTTTGATTTCTACCTCTACACAAAGTAGTTACCTAGTCGGGCAGGGTCAGAGTCTTTTAGCATTGGAAGCCAGGGATGAACAGTAATTGGAGGATTTTAGCTGTCATATGTAACGGTTTAGTTAGCTTTCGTACCTAGTTAGTTCTTACTTAATAATTGAATTAAATCTGAAAACAAAAAGTGAAAAAATGAAAAATGAAAAAAAATATGAAAACAATAGACGAGTAGTTAGTCACGAACCATCTCCTCTACACACCCGGCAATTGAAATCTCAACACCAGAGAATCATCGCAAGAGCCTCCACCACCCCCCTCAGGTCCTCTCCCTTGATGGCTCTTTTGCCTAACAGGGCCCGTTCTTCTCCTCTCCACCTCTCTTCCCTTCTGATGGCCTTGTCCTTGAGCAAGCTTGGTCTAGGTGTTGATGCCTTCTCGTCCACCCCCCTCTCCGTGTTTGCTTTGCACTTCGCTTAGCATTTCGCACGGTTGGCAACCCTTCTTTCTACATTTACGGTCGGCATTGTGGTTTCCAGACTCCTTGCAGAAGGACCTCTTCATTTCTAGAGCGTGTACCCTTGATGTAGCAAGCTTCGGTCATTAACATCTCGGTCTCGTCTTTCACCTTGGCTTCGGAAAACCTTCGGCTATGGCCTGCTAGTCTACTGTTACTAGGGAGTTGGCTACCCTTCCTCCTCCTTTCTTGGTCTTGTCCAGGTGCTCCCTCATAGCTAACTCCCTCCCCCAGCGGGCAGCTGACTGCTTACCTACTATCCTTTTCTGGGACCTCCTTCACGGTTTGCAGCCCTCGGCTAAGCCCTGGCGTGGTATTGCACTGCCTCTATGCTCAGTGTCGGATCTTTGAGTTAGTGTAATGTTTGCTATGGTCTATGTTTGGACATCAGGCATCCCTGCGGCCAGGTCGCTTAACCAAATGGTTAAGATTGTTCCGAAGTGTTGAGGTTCTCATATGTTGAATCTTCTATTATTTCCCTAGTTGGGGTCGGAGTTTACGGCAAGAGGTTTTCCTGTTGTTTCCTGCTTTCATCTGGGGTGGTTTCCTTCTTCTGATCTTGGGGGGCCAGGCTAGCTGCGGCAGTTTAGTTTGTTTTAGTAGGAGGCTTCTGTCTTGCATGCGAGATGTGCAGTTGGTCTCATACCAGAGGGACTTCGGATGATGGCATTTTGCTCTGAGACCAGGGTGGATGAGGGTTTTTCTTGGCCATATCTAACGATACATATCTGGTTGTACTTGTAGAAAACAATGCAAAACGGATATAAACAAAAAAAAAAAAACAAAAAAAAAAGGAGCGGAGTAGTTAGTACGAACCATCTCCTCTACACCTCCGGCAATTGAAATCTCAACACCCTGAGAAATTATCGTCAACCACCCTCCCCCCTCTCCCCTCTTCTGATGGCCTAGTAGCCTATGAGGGTGACGCTAAAGCCCCCCTCTCCCCTCTGTTCCCCTTCTGATGGCATCGCTCTCCGGCACTCTTTGTCTAGAGGGTTCACGCTCGCTCCTCTCTCCTCCCCGGCTTTCGCTTCGCTGCCCTCGCCTTGTATTTGCACACAGTCGGCAACCCTTGTCTCGTCAATAGCCTTCTGCAGTTTTGGGCTATCGGTGCAGTAGTGGCCCTGGTGGCTCTGCTCCCTGGTATTGCACTATCTCCTGGGAACTGTGTTTGGTATGGTCAGCATCGTCAAAAAACTATGATCTCGCTTCTGTCGGTCAGTCTCGCACTTCTTAATTGGGTCTACCCCTCGGCCCTCCTTTCTGGTGGCTTTAGCCACTCTCTCCCTTCCGGTCTCGTCCAGTTGCTCTGTTATAGTGACAATCCGCTCCCTGGCTGGTACCCTACTACTAGTTGGCTCCTCTCGCCCCTCTCGGGACACCTCCCCTTGGGTCCCCTTCTCGCGTGGCCCGAGCCTCGCCTCCTCCTCTGGGTCCCTGTCCCTTGTGATCTTCTGGCCTTGGGATCTGTCATGGTTGTGTGCGTGGCTGTGAAACTGGCTGGTTGTAATAGGGTTCATACCTACCGCCTCTGCCCCTCGGGGCATCCACCCCTCCAGGTCTCGTTTTCCGGTGGGCTCTTAGGGCATTTTCTTATGCAACACGTCTCCACCGCCCTGGCTTGTCGTATGGATCTCCCACTAGCATTCCTTCAGCCCCTGTTGACAGCCTATATGGTCCGGGTATTATTACCACTTGTGTCTGCTCAGAGCCGATGGTATATCCTACGTTTTGGTATTGGGGGTTTGTTTCACGCTATGCTTGAAGTCTTCTGTGTTGGTTCATATGTTTCTCACTGTCGTTTTGGTTTTTCTCTTGGTGGGCTGCATGTCTGTGAAGGCTATTTAGTTCATTGTTTTCTGGCCTATTATTTCCTTTGTAGTTTCTACCCATAGTACCAGACTTTGATTTCTACCTCTACACAAAGTAGTTACGTTGTGCGGTAGGGTCAGACAGTTTTAGCATCGGACGTACCGGATGGACAGTAGTTGGAGGTTTTTAGCTGTCATACCAAACGGTTTAGTTAGCTTTCCTACCTAGTTAGTTCTTACTTAATAAAGAATTAAATCAGAAAAAAAAAAAGAAAAAAAAATAGACAAGTAGTTACTATGTCTCCTTTGCATGTACCTATTTAAAAAGAGATTTGTCTTTCTTCTATTGAGGATTTTTCCCTTACTGTTGGGTCGTTGTCGTATCGTTCCAATGTTCGTTTCCTTCAAAGTACCTATAACCTTATCAAGAGCAGGGCAGAGGAGAGGAAGGTTTCCTTCTCCATTCCGAAAACTGCACAGGTTCACTGGCGCCCTCCCCTCCAGAGAGACCCTTTGGGGACTCCCACTCCACCCCACATCGCCTTGGACGGTCTGCTATTCTCCCCCAAGTCATGTGTTAGGTGGCTGGTTTATTGGTTCTCGGCCTGTATCAAAGCCACCACCCCCAACTTCTCCAGGAAGCTGGCCCTGGCGCAGGCCGTCTTTGCCTTGGTCCGGCGCCTGTCCTCCCATGGCTCGGGGCTTTCCCCATACCCGATCCACCGCCTAGTGGTCTCCCTCTTCCTCCCCTTTCTGCTGTACAGGGCTAACATTTTTATCCCCTCCAAGACTATGATCTACAGGATAGATTCCTTCTGGTATCATGTACAACAATGGGTTACCAACTGCTTTTGCTCCACCCCTTCAACGATCCTCGCAGCTGAAAGCTGCCTCTCACTCATTGCTGTCATCGCCTCCCACCGGCGCAGGCTTACAGCGCTTAGGATTGTGTGCTTCTCTCCTCTCATAAACCGAGCAGCTGCCTGGCTCTGCCGGATGTTCCCTTGTCTTCAGAGACATAGAGCACCCAACCCTCATAGATCACTCTGCACCAACCTTAAGCCAAGTTATATGCCACTCAACTGGCACACCCCTTGCTCCACTCTCCTGGTTAGGAAGCACCTCCCGGTGGACTCCCTTGCGCACATAACCCTCCCTCTACTCGGCCCCCAGTTGTTCACTCATATCGCCCCTCCTCAACTCCTCCCCAACAACATCCCCCTCCCAAGCCATGACACCATGAGGGCAGCCTACAAGGCCCTCAAAGGAAGGGCGAAGGCTCTAGTCCTCTCCGACTGGGCCAATGTCGCCCCCCCTACCTCTTACTACACCTTCCCCCTTGGCCTCTCCCCACACCCGTTTATGAGGCTGGGGAGGTTTATAGCCAGACGCCTCCACCAGATGAGGGCTCAGAAGAGCTATCTCGCTGCGCACCCACATTGGTTCGAACGAGGTCAGCCCCCAGATTGCCTTAAATGCCCCTAAGGTCCTGAGACATTCAGTCATGCGATCCTGTACTGCTTATCCTCTCTCGACGCCAGTGCCTGCCTCCTCCGAGGCGTCTCCTCTGTTGCTGTGAACTCACCCCTAGGGTCCGATAAAGATGCTCTCCTCTCTCTCCACGTTCATTAATGACGTGCAAATTAACTTCCCACTGGAGATGGCTTTCTCCCCCCCTTCCCCAGCCTCCCCGCTCGTTCTTTCTTCCTCCCCTGCTCTTGAGGTTTCTGTAGTTCCTCTTTGGTGGCCCTCCCCTGTTCCTTTCATCTGATTAGTTTGTTTTACTTTCTTGTTGGGTGTGTTATTTTCCTGGGCACGCAGATATTCCTGATGAGGGTTATTTTGTTTATTTTCCTTACTTTGTTTAAGCTTGTTAAGTGTTGAGCCGGCTTTCCAACTTGGTGCGCGGAGATTTTGGTGATTTGTTTTCTTTTGTAATTTGAGTTTAGGATTAAGGTTTTGTTTACACCATAGCTAGTGCTGCATGCGAGTTCTTGTACCAAACAACGAATACC
The DNA here is from genome assembly GCA_003521225.1 of Tuber microsphaerosporum. Lineage (NCBI taxonomy): Eukaryota > Fungi > Ascomycota > Pezizomycetes > Pezizales > Tuberaceae > Tuber > Tuber microsphaerosporum. The sequence goes on from QOVD01001018.1 coordinate 9,251, forward strand.
TGATATAAAAATAATAAATAAAAAAATCCACTAGTAGTTCGTTCACAAACGATCTCCTCTCCACCTCCGGCGCTTGAAATCTCAACACCATGAGAAATCATTGTCAACTCCATCCACGAAAGCCTGCTCCTCTTTTGGCTTCAGCCTAGGACAGCTCCCTCTCCCCCTTTCGGCCCTTATCATCATATCGCCCTGAGCAAGCCTGGTTCTAGAGGCCGTTGTCTTGTTCCGTTTCATTCTTCTTCCTCTTTCCATTGTTGCTTCGCCTCGCTTAGCGACACACATGGTCGGCAACCGTTCTTTCTACGTTTATGGTCGGCGCTATGGTGTCCGGACTCTGGTGAGAGTACCTGTTCGTCTCGAAAGCTCAACCATTAATGGGGAAAGCTTCGGTCAGTAACATCTCGGTTCCCTTCTTTCGCGTTGTCTTCGAATATTACTCGGCTATGGCCTGTTTGTTGGCTATTGCTAGCAAGTTGACTACCCCTCCGTCCATCCTCCTCCAATCTTCATCCAGTGGCTCTGTTACAGCTAAAACTCCTCTTTACGGTTTGCATTTTTCCAAGTCGGCCGTCCATCCACCTCCCCCCCTTTGCAGCTTACGAGGGCACCCTTCAGTTTCATCGGTTAGTAGTCATATTGCACTGCCTCGGTTATTGGTTTCGTTTTGTTCCTTGAGTTGAGATTGAATGATCTGCTTGGTTGGATAGTTCTGGCCGCAGCGGACCCCCTCAGCTATCAACGCCTTTGGTTTTCTCTACATTAGCTACAGGGATCTTAATTTGGTTTCTTTTGTTTCGACTGGCGGATTGTTTGGCGTCAGTGGGAGGTGTGTGGGTTGGTGGTTTTCCTGTTGTCTCCTGCTTGTCTTTGAGGAAATATTTTTGTATTTCTTGAGGGTGAGATCGTGTGGTTGGTCCCGGACCATAGGGACTAGAACTGATGGCTTTTTCCAGATTTCTCAGCGGGGTTGGGGCTTTTCTTTACCATAGCTAGTAGTGCACATAGTCTTTGAGCCTTGTAGTAGTGAAATCAAAGCCCCTGATATATAAAAAAATAGAAAAATAGAAAAAAAGAAAAAAAGAAAAAAAGACCTGTAGTTAGTTCCTCATGCAACCATCTAAGTACTTTCTTATACTATCAATTCAAGTTATCTTTACTTTCACGATTCCCGGCGAATAAAGAGAATTGACTCTTAGCGAGTTCCCAACTACATGATAGGAGCAAGAGTGTTCGGCTATCAAAGTAGTGGACGGGAGTCTCGGAGTTGTTACCTGCTGCAAGTATTGCCTGAAGGGAAGTATCTTTACATTTGGTTGCGTCTCATCGCAGCACATAACAAACTGACAAGACCTCGGACCAAGACGAGGACCCACTAGCAGAAGCAGTAGTTGACACCGATGCTCTAGGAGAAGCACTTCAACAATCACTTGAGGCATCAAGGGCTGAAAGCCCAGTATCATCGGAACCAGGATCCCCAGAAGGATCTGAAGGAACAGTATTACCGGCCACTACAAGGAGAAACACAATGTCTGCACCAGCACCAGCTGCACAGGATGGAACAAGCCACCCCTCAGCAGGTGGCTCTGCATCCACAATCCAACTTGCAGGGTTCACAGAATACCAACTACGACAAATCATACAGTTAGCTCGCAGCATGGAAGGAACCTCGAGACAGAAAGTCAAACGACCAGCCGACTTCAAAGGGGAACGAAACTTACTATGAACATTCATAGCATAATGCATGTTGTACTATGAGGCAACCAGCATCACCACGGAGAGCAAAAAGGTGATATATGCAAAATCGCTACTAAGGGATACAGCAACAAAGTAGGTTATAGCATATTCGGAAGGAAAATAACAGGGAACTGTGACACCTGGAGCCGGTTTTTAGATGCACTCCGGAGACAGTTTGGTGATGTTGATGCGCAAAATTCAGCAAGAACCAAGATCGAGGGAATGACCCAAGGAAAACAGAACATAACAGACTACTGGAACGAATTCCGGTTAACAGCAGACGAAGCTGGATCCGACAATCAAACCATGCAACGAATATTCCTCAAATGAATCAATCGTACCCTACAAGACGCGTGAGGACAAGACTATTACGAAACAGACAACATCGAAGACCTTGCGAACTGGGCTATCAGGTAGGAAAATAGCATCAACTTCATCAAAAGCATACAACCGAGAAGCACATCGAACCGTACTGTCGAAGTATCAAGAAACCAGGATGGCACATTTAGGCCAAAAGACAAGGACAAAAGGGGAGCTCCAATGGACCTCGATGCAACACCAAGGCAGCCTAACTGGAGGCTACCCAACAACGAGTTTAGGAGGAGACTCCTGGAACAACTATGCCTCAAATGCAGAAAACCAAATCACCGAGCAAGAGATTGTAACAATGCAAGAGACAGACAAGACTATATATGTCGGCAAAGAAACAGACAAAGTCAACGACGACCACCACGGAGAACCATACCCAAGATCAGGAAAATGAACGTCGAGAGGGAGCCGGAACAATCGGGAAACAAACAAAGTCCCCAGTAAGAGATGGTCTGAGAGACAGACCCGCACAGAAACCCATCATTTTGGCAAACCACTATGCGGCACTCAATTACACGGAATCACTTGAAAATGAAAAAGATCACATTATGGTGAAGGCGATACTCGAGGGCAAAAAAGGAAACATTCACGATCAACACAATGATCAACTTGGGAGCAACAGAAGACTTTATCGACAAGGAGATATACGAGAAGCACAGGATCCCGACAACACGAGCTCAGAAACTGAGAGATTTTTACCTACCGGATGGGAAGCCAAGTAGTATGGGGCCAGTCACCCATGTTGCGAAAGTGCCTATGGACATCAATAGCCATAGGGAATTATCATCTCTCCAAGTGGCAAATTTGCAAAGCATGAGGTGAGCTTAAAAATGCCATTGTTACGAACGCATAATTCCACTATCGATTGAAATGATAAAATGATTACGTTTAACAGTGAACAATGCACAACATGGTATTTGAACTGTCCACCTGTTGCGTATGCTGTACCGCAAGCTGAAGCCCTGGAAGAAAACTTGGTCACCAAGGTATATGAAGTCCTGGTCAGCATTGACAAGCGTGTCAAGGTCAAACAATTGACCAACGAAGCAAGAATGCCTACGAAGTCATCAGTTAAGGCAGCAGGAAGCGACCTGTACACAAACGAAGATGTCAGCATACCAGCCTAGGGGCAGGTAACGAACGGAACTGGAATAGCTATTGGGCTACCTCACAACACTTATAGACACATAGCTCCATGCAGTGGGCTCGCAGTCAAGCACAGACTCAGCACCAATGCGGGAGTTATAGATGCCGTTTATACAGGTGAAGTGAAGGTAGTAATGGTCAACCAAGGTACTACCGAATATACAGTATGAAAAGGAGATCAATTCCCACAGTTGACCATCGAAAAGATCAACAGCAGGGAGCTATAAGAAGTAGCTTCACCGGACGAAACCGAAAGAAGCGACCACAGATTCGGCAGTAAGGAAACTAAAGAAGACTTTAGCAAGGAAGCTAGTGCGCCAAAACAAAGGATTGAGATTAGCGAAATCTACCCTAAGGCATTCGGCCACTTCTATCGAAGAGGAAAGACCACAGGTATCATCAAAAGAAGCTGGATCAAGAACTAGATGAGACTGGAAGAAGGGAATATCAGCACAGAATTGGCTAATCGAAACAAGAAAGCCAACGAACAAACGGAACTTGAGGAGATAGTTCCTAAGAGATAGCATTATTTAATGGAAGTCTTTGAAAAGGAAGAAAACAATGGACTAGCACCGCACTGACCAGGAGTCAACCTGGAAATCAACCTGAAGGAGGGAGAGAAAGTCCCAACGAAGAAGATATATCCCTTGTGCGCAGACAAGCTGTACGAACTACGACGGTATCTCAATCAGAACCTTGGAAGGGGATGGATACGGGAAGTATGGACGGACTTAGCGTCACCCATACCATTCGTCAAAAAGATGGACGGAAATCTTCAGCTATATGTGCATTATCGAGGATTGAACGAAGTTACCAAGAAGGATCAATATCCACTTCCACTCATCAGTGCAGCATTGGACCGGCTCAACACCACCAAATATTTCACAAAACTTGACATCAAGGATACCTACCATAATGTCAGAATTAAGCAAGGGGATGAGTGGAAAACGACTTTTTCAAGCAAATTGGGAACATACGAATACTTGGTAATGCCCTTTGGGCTAACCAATGCACCAGCGGCGTTTCAAAGGTTGATCAACATCACAGTCAGGAGCTATATCGATATCTGCTGTATAGTATATCTGGACGATATCCTAATATACTCCGATACCTTGGAACAACACCAAAAGGATATCGCCAATATCTTGGCAGACATTTATGAATCTGGAATGAAGGTTAAGTCTTCCTAATGCATATTCCACAAAACGGAAGTAGAATACCTTGGATTGATCATCAACAAAGACGGCATCAAACCACACCCCGTTAAGACCAACGCCATATGGGAAAAGACAGCACCATCGAAAGTGAAGGAAGTGCAATGCTTCCACGGTGTCTGCAACTTCTATCGACGTTTTATAGACGGATTCAGCAGACCCTCCAAACCCCTTTATCAGCTTACCAAAAAGGCCGTGAAATGGGAATAGTGAGACAAGGAACAAGCCACCTTCAAAGAGCTTCAGAGGAAGCTCACCATGTCACCAGTCTTGGTTCATTACGATCCCGATAGACCAACTATGATCAACCCAGACGCATCGAAATACGTCTATTCTGGAATACTATCGCAACAAGGACCGGATGGGAGATGGAAGCTAGTGGCCTTGCGATCAAAAACCATGAAGGATGCCGAGATCAATTATAACGTCCATGATAAGGAGCTATTGGCAGTTATACAAGCCTTGGAAGAATGGAGACGATATGGCAAAGGATGCCGACACCAAGTTCGATTTATGATGGACCACAAAAGCTTGCTCACATTATGACCGGAAATAGCCTCAGCGATCGACAAAAACCATGGTAGCTACAAATACATCAATTCAACTTCAAGATATACTACCAACCAGGAAAGGTAAACGGGAAAGTAGAGGAACTCACCCACAGAGCCGGAGACCTACCGACGGCAGGAGATCCAAGGCTCATCAATACCTCTCAAATACCTCTTCTGAAAGAGCAGCATTGGGAGGAAATCCACTAATTGGAACTAGTGGAATTCCAGGACATGGACGAAGGAAAAATACAACAAGCAAGCAAGAAGGACGAATACATACAACAAATCAGGAAAACGTTGGCCAAAGAAAAGGAAATGAAAGGGGTAGCACTTGTGCTATGCCAATGGAAGGACGGACACCTATGGTACCAAGGAAGGATATGGATACGAGACGACCAAGGGCTCAGGACCACCCTTATCTACAATCACCACGATGTCCCACAAGCAAGTCACAGAGGAACGGCGAAAACTACCAAGCTCTTATGCCCCAAATATTACTGGCCGAATATGAGGTAAACGATCAAACGATACATCAAGAATTGCGACACATGTCAACAAACGAAAACGGTCTGACATGCACCCTATTGACTACTACAACCAAACGAGGCACCTGATCAACCATGGAAGTTAAGAGCAATGGATTTCATTACCAATCTGCCAATATTGAACAATTATGACACCATTCTGGTTGTCATCGACGGTCTGACCAAAATGAGTCACTTCATACAGTGCCGAAAGGATCTAAAAGCTTGATAGTACCCAAATCTATTGCTGCAAGAAATAGTTTGATTAATCAGAATTCCACGAGATATCATCACTGATTAAGGCACACTATTCACATAAGACTTGTGGAAGGACACTACCATGAAAATGGGAATTGAATAACAACTCAGCACAGCATTTCATCCACAGACGGATGGACAGACAGAATGAACCAATACCATATTTGAACAATACCTCCAAGTATGTATCAATTACCAACAGGACGATTGGTATGAGGCATTATTACTAGCGGAGTTTGCATACAACAATGGATATCAGGAGACAATCAAAACAAGACCATTTTATGCAAACTATGTAATCAACCCCAAATACGAAACAGTCAGATGTTTGATGCAGATAAAGAAAATATCGACGGATGATATGAGGGAATTACACGACACACTACGAAGCGAGCTGGTGGCAGCACAATTATGACAAAAAGAATATTATGATCAACACCAAAAACCCGATCCGAATCTCAAATCATGAGACAAAGTTTGGTTGTTGCCATGCAATATCAAGACAATCAGACCATTTAAGAAACTGGATTACAAGAAAATCAGTACATTCAAGATAGTGGCACAGCTTGGCAGTAGTGCTTATAAGCTGGCTCTGCCACCCTCAATGAAGATACACGACACATTCCACAACTCACTTCTTGAACAATACAAAGAAAACAGATTCCCCTCACCAATCCAAACTCCTCCTCCGCCTATTGATATCAATGGAGAAAACAAATACAAACTTGAGGAAATCATTGACCCTCAAGTACATCGATACCACTTGCGATATCGAGCCAAGTGGACAGGATATTCACCAGAATACGACAAGACCTGGTACCCCGCAGAAAACTTCAACAATGCCGAGCTCACAATTCAACAATTCCACTTCCACTACCCAGACCAGCTAAGAATGGGTAGAAGTGGAGTCCCCGCAACCAATCACCGCACCACTCAAGGCCGAAGAAGGATAGAGCAATTACGGCAATCGCAGCTTCGGCCCAATTTCGCCTACTAGCCCACCATACTCTGGACTACCAGAATCGGAGCTGGATGAAGCCAAGCTCGAGGCAAAGCGGAACATGGAACGAAACGAACATCACAGCCTATCGTGGACTGGCTGTTACGACGATGAATGTCAAGTTCACATCAGCGAGAAAATAGGGAATTGGTTCCCTAAGAAACCAGAAAGACAAAGTGTCAACTTGAAGACACCATACTCAACGCTGTACGAATTGGCACCGACTCCTCCTCCTCCTCCTCCTCCTTCTGCAACTCGACTCAAGCTATGGTCGCATATGGAGATTTATACTTGGGATGCATGTTGTATAGACAATTGCACGTTGCACAAAAAGGCCAAAATCAAAGTGGGATATTATCCCAGACCAGGGGGAGCTCAGGAACTGCTGAGTAGGAAAGATCAGGGTACGAGGAATAAAAGAGAAGCTGTGAGGACCCGGCTTGAGAGGGAGAGGGGCGAGAAAGAGGAACAAGAGAGAAGGGAAAGAGAAAGGACTGCTCCAGACGCCGACAGCCGGCATAGGCAAATTGAAAGCCTAATGCGACAAAACGCAGACCTCGAGGACATAATACGAATACAAGACAAAATGATCCGCAAGCAACAGAAACCAATCCCGGACCAAATGGGAACACTCGAGGTGGGGTGCAACATGTTGAGAATGATGAAGTCGGCATAGAGGAACGAGGAAACCAGCAAAAGACGTTTGAGGAGACGTGTCAAACGTATGGGAACACAATTGTTGAATATCGAAGAATAAGCATTGAGTGACCGATGCTAGGGGAGAAGGGAGCTAATGTCACAAACCTGACTAAGCGAGGAATATGGTTTCACATTACTCAGGATTATGAGTTATAGGTTTGTGATTTATTTCACATGACTCGCACTTGCGATGTCATTATTCTAATCTTATTGGTTGATGTTTCTCACATTACCAAGATGGTGGTCATATGATTTATGAGTTTCGCACATGACTCACATTATAAGTCATGTGTTTCACTCATGTGATATGAGTTCCGCACATGACTTATTATTTGAATTATGATTGGTTTAGGTATGTTGCGCAGTTGACTTATTAGAAGTCAGCTGAGGGATTTCGCACATGACTCGCTACGAGTCATAAGGTCGCATGACTCAAGGTTATGAGTCACCAGGGTTAGGGTTGTGGTAGGAAGGCCTCTTTAAAGCGGCCATGGTAGACGAGTAGTTAGTTCCTCATGCAACCATCTAAGTACTTTCTTATACTATCAATTCAAGTTATCTTTACTATCACGATTCCCGGCGAATAAAGAGAAGTGTCTTTTAGCGAGCTCCCAACTACACAATAGGAGCACGAGTGTTCAGCTATCAAAGTAATGCATTGGAGTCTTAAAGTTGTTACCTCCTGCAAGTATCACCCAGAGGGAAGGATTGTTACATGTGGCAGGCTTAGTAGGGCTTGTTAAGATAAGCAATATGCGGACACGGGTTGCAAGTCAGCTAGCATATCAGCAAAAATAATACTTAGTGCCTGGAGCGCCCTGTACGTCTGGCGCACCTAGCTCACATAACATCAATCGCGAATCAGAACACAAATGCTACTGCTCCCTAACTCAGGGCGCTCCTGGCGCAACACTTAATCTTCCAGAACGCACCTGGCGCAACACTTAGTCTTCCTAAACACACCTGGTGCAACACTACATCTTCACGAGATAGTTTAGAGTACCCCTTTTACCCGCCCCTGACCTAGTTCACAACACTAGCACAGTATAAAAAGTCTCCTTTAGTAGTCTTCTATGATATTTGTAATTCTACTAGTCTAGCTAAGTGAGCTAAATACAGGTGTCATCTCTCTATGCCTCATGCTCTTCCGGGCTCAAGCACTTCCGAGTGCCTGGTTGGATCAGGAACAACATGAATATTCACCACGTAGGGATTAGCCTTATACCAACGTGTAGCTGGCATTGAGCCCAACAATCTCCAGAAAACAGAATTGAAATCCGTCCTGCGGTTGTGGAGGAATCGACTATCGTGTAATATTCCACCAGCTGAGTACTCCCACAGAGGGCAGCGATATCATGAGCTTTGATGCCACAGGGACATACCTTATACCGGTGTGTAGCTGGTATCGAGTCCAACAATCTCCAGAATACAGAATTGAAATCTGTCCTACAGTTGTAGAGTAATCGACCATCGAGTAAAGTTCCACCAGCTGAGTACTCCCACAGAGGGCAGCGATATCATGAGCTTTGATGCCACAGGAACATACCTTATACCAGCGTGTAGCTGGCATCGAGTCCAACAATCTCCAGAATACAGAACTGAAATCTGTCCAGTGGTTGTGGAGTAGTCTGCCATAGAGCAATATTCCGCCAGCTTGACACCTAATACACCCTCTACAGAAGTCCGCGATTTCCTGAGTTTTGATACCACAGGGACGTACCTTATACCGGCCTGTAGCTGACGTTGAGCCCAACAATCCCCTGAAAACAGAATTGAAATCTGTCTAGTGGTTGTGGAGTAATCTGCCATCGAGTAAAATTCCACTAGCTTGAGTACCTGATACCCCCTCTACAGAAGATATCGATGTCCTGAGTTTTGATGCCATAGGGACATACCTTATACCGGCGTGTAGCTGGCGTTGAGCCCAACAATCTCCAGAAAACAGAACTGAAATCCAGCCTGCCGTTGTAGAGTAATCTGCCATCGAGTAGATTTCCGCCAGCTTGACACCTAATACACACTCTACAGAAGTCAGCGATTTCCTTAGTTTTGATGCCACAGAAACGTACCTTATACCGGCGTGTAGCTGGCGTCGAGCCCAACCATCTCCAGAAAACAGAATTGAAATCCGTCCTTCAGTTGTGGAATAATCTGCCATCGAGTAAAATTCAGCCACCTTGAATACCTAATGCCCCCTCCACAGAAGACAGCGATTTCCTGAGTTTTGATGCCACAGGAACGTACCTTATACTGACGTGTAGCTGGCGGTGTACCCAACAACCTCCAAAACTCAGAATCACGATCCGGCCAGTGGTTGTGGAGTAATCTGCCATCGAGTAAAATTTGGCCAGATTCCTAATACCCCCCTCAACAGAAGACAGCGATTTCATGAGTTTTGAAGCTACAGAGACGTACCTTATACTGGCGTGTAGCTGGCGTCAGGCCCAACAAGCTCCAACGAACAGAATCAAATCTGTCCTGCGGTTGTTGAGTAATCAGCCTTCGAAATCTGAAATCGCCACTCCTCTAACTTCATCAATAATTGTCAGGTAGGGATCAATCCTATATGAGTGTGTAGCTGTTGTCGAGCCCTGCATGATGCAGGTGTCAGATTCAGGATAAGTATTATGGTTCGGGAGGTGTCTTCTGTGAAGGCCAGGAGAGGGCGGGTGTGAGAAGAGCAAAGTGTAGAGTCACAGCGCGTCGCGTCCCAGTCTAAGTGCAGAGAAACCACAACAAAGTAGAGACTATCATAGATATCACTCGCTTTCAGACTGGAGTGAGCTGGCATTTTCGCTCTCTGAAAGATCAAGTTCTGAAGATAGAACTCTGTGGCCTGGATGTCGTTAGCCCAAAATTAAAATTAAGAGTACGGTGGCTTTCTCACCTGCTGCCCACACTAACCCAATGATATTTACCAAGACTACCCCTTTTCCAGGTCTAAGAGATGGCAGGAAAGCGATAGGGTACTTTGGAAATTGAGTGAATGAGTGGTAAATGAGTGGTAAATCAGGAGGTACGATGGTGTTGTGGGTAGTGTCTGGATGCACAGGAGGCAAGGTTGTGTAGCTACTAGCTTTCTGAGTGGAATGAGGATGGCAACCATATCTCCTGACGCACCTGGCGCAACCGAGTATGGTATCTTAACTCTGGGCGCCCCTAGCGTCAAGGATGCAAACCTTCAGTATGTTGCATCCTGACGCAACACGGCGCATCTGACGTAAGGTAATTTTTTGCTGATGCATTTGTTCAAGTAGTTGATCCGGTGAACGGTGGCAGATTTCATGGTTCAAGTGGGCATATACGAGTCTGCAAGCGGTGCAATAGTTGGGATATGAGGTTAATCAATATCGGAGTCGTGGTTGGGCAGACACATGTTGTTCCTTATAGGGATCGGTAATGGCTAGTAAATCACCGGATTGATCTGTGGACATTTAATGACATTTATTGAACCCTTCTATGTATATATTTAGTCAAAAGATAGAAATAGAAACCTAAAATATTAAAAACAAAGAACATTAGATTCAACGGACAAGCCTGCCTGAATCCGAATAGAGAGAACACTGGTTGGGAGAAGTGGCAGAGGATGGGTTGGTAAACTAAAAATGGTGGGAATCATCCCACGGACACAGTCGGACAGAAAAATAATGGTCCCCAGCATGAAGAATACAAACACAGTGGGGGATACTGAAGTCGGAATTCAGAGTCCCCGAGTTCCCCTGTGTTCGGCTTCTTCATGCCGGGAACTTGGATGAAGGTGAAGTATCAGGAGGCCAGCGGGTGAATCTAGTCGGCGCGCGATGGTAGGATCAGGGACAAAGAATAGGGAGTGGGCGTGAAGGGGCCGCCGGGTGTGATAGAAAGAAGACGGCAGGTGGGAGAAGTATATAGGCGGGTGGGGGTCTGGAGCACAGTCTATGGAGTGTTTGAAGAAAGGAAATTGGCGTTGCAAGGTAGTGGGCGCGATTGGGTAACAAAACGAGAATCCGGACCCACCAGGCGTCCTGGGCGAGTCCCATGTGCCAGAGGTCAATTGCCTTTTGTCGGAGATAGGCGGTGGCGGATGGGTTAGAATATGAAAAAAGGTAGGGATCAGCTTGAGATTAGTGGACTCAGTCACACGGAAAAATAAAGGTGTCCAGCATGAAGAATACAAACACAGTGGGGGATCCTGGAGTCGGAATTCAGAGTCCAGGAGCCCCCCTGTGTTCGGCTTCTTCATTCCAGGAACTTGTATGAATGTGAAGTGTCGGGAGGCCAGCAGGTGAATCGTGTCAGCACCCGACGGCAGTATCAGGGACAAAGAATGAGGGTGTAGGCATGCAGGGTAAGGGCCGCCGGGCGTGATGGGAAGAATACGGCTGGGGGGAGAGGTATGTAGGTGGAGAGGGTCTGGAGCACAGTCTATGGAGTGTTTGGAGAAAGAAAATTGACTTTGCAAGGCAGTAGGCGCAATTTGGTAAGATAACAAGAATCTGGACGTACCAGGCGTCTGGGGCGAGCTGGGCGGTCATCATGCGTACAGGCGCAGATACGGTTCGCAGAACGTAAATTGTCTTTTTGCTGATGTTGTTTAGGTGGGATAGTTTAAGTAGAGATGTGTTTTTTGGTGGGCTTCTGTTTGCTTGTTTTGACCTTGTCTCCACTGCTTGGATATGTAAGAGTGAAATTTTCTTTGTTTGTTTCTTTTGTTGAGTGCAAGACGAGTCTGCTAGTTGTTGTGCATGATTATTTTTGTTGTAGACTGTGTTGCAACTAGGAGATCGGGCAACTCTATCTTCTGTAGTTGGTCCCATACCTGATAGACGGTGGTATATACTGGATTGGGTGTCTGGTCATGAGCCTTGGCCTTGTTCCATAGTATTGGGCTGCCTTTGCCTGACTGGAGCTGAGGTCGTCAGCTGTGCCTAGTCCCGTGCAGCTTTGACGCTGCATGTGATGGTGCATTCTAACTATCGCTTGTGCAGGTGGGCCTATCCCATAGAGTCTACGGGGCATTCTCTTGTGTGTTTGCTTCTAACATGGCCATAATGCCATAGCAGTCATATACCTGGATAGGTGGTATCACTTAGCTTCATTGCTTAATAAAACCCATTGAACTACCAATCTGCTCTACTAATATCTCCCTCCTCGTTTACCTTGCCCTCAGCACCCCTCGCACCTGTGCAGTATTGTCCGCATAGAATAGATTCTGCCTTCGGCTTTCACATTTTGAACACACCTAACTATCATACTCGAGTACCCTCAGCACTAATGTAGCACATCAGGGCACCTGTGCGAGTTACAACCTTACTTCAAAAGGGCGGCTTCTAAATTCACTGACTGTTGAGAAAAGAACCAGTAAGTCGAGTACCGGTATTATAGTTGCCTAATAGATATACGAGTACCATCCCTGTGATCACATAGATCCGCAAACGATTCCAACTCCAGGGGAATTGCTATCCCATAAACAAGACAAGCCCTCCAGCAATCCACAGTCTACGCCCCGATCGAAGTTAGCAATCTGTAGGAGCTAAGCCACGTTTGGTAAGTTAGTACAAACAGTTGTATGTACCATAAAGGTTGCGGGAACCAACAACGAGTGCGTTAACTCGGCAGCTCAGAAGCAAATAAAATAGTAGGATGAATACCTTGGCAGACCCACATGTGAAAGCGTTCCTATTAAGGTAGACTTTAGGTAACATCAACAACAGCCCAAGTCTTGTCACTAAAAGTGGAAATTCAAGTCAAGGTATTCGAATGTATAAGTGAAAAAGGACCCACTAATTAAGGATTATGCAGAGGATAAGAATTATCAGTAAATTCCAAATAAATACCACATCATCAGGGAGTGCCAAGACACTTTGTCCAACTAATAGCCGTTTTTTTTTAAGTCTCCGGAACGGGGGCCTTAGATAGGTGAACCGGTTATGGAGTACCTTGTGGCATCCTTAAGTCTAGATGACTGTAGTTCACGCAATATCTGGCAGGAGCGGTGCCACCAGTTACTTCATAACCGAATCACCTATCTGAAGCCCAATTCCCGAGACTTACAAAACGGCTAACTTTAGTACTGTACTTCCTTCACCCCTGCACTCGAGCAACGGGCTGCAGGGGTCTCACTGTTGAGCCGCGGCCCCAACAATTTAGTCTAGCATTTTCCCTCCCCGAAATTACAACCTCCCCATCACCACCTTTCACAATAGACAAATATGGAGCGTTCCAAGGCCCGTCGACCTTTCAAGGATCAATAGTAACCTTTTCTTCTTTACTTTTACGTGGTGGGTAGGGGAATCGTCGCTAACAATTGAATCAGTCTAATCGTCTACAATGCCGTCTCCGTGGTGCTCTGGTTTGGTGTTGCCGGCCGCACACTTCTCCTCCTCCCGCTTGTCGGGCACGAAAACGTCTACGCCGGTGTAGGAAACTACACAAAATGGACGCAGACACTGGCGATCCTAGAAGTTTTCCACCTTCTTCTTGGTAATCCTCCATACCCTCCAATTCTGCCCGGAATCTATAACCAACTTGATCCGTGATATCTAGGTCTCCTCCGAAGCTCCTTCTCAACAACCCTCCTCCAGGTCTCCTCCCGAATTCTCCTGGTATGGGGTGTCTGTGACCCCTTCGAAGGGCCCAAGGACTCGTTCTTTTACTCGACCATGCTCCTCGCCTGGGGGGTCACCGAGATCTGCCGCTATAGCTACTATGTAACCAGCATTGTTGGCCGAACACCAGCGTTCTTGACCTGGCTGAGATACAACACTTTTTACATCCTGTATCCTATGGGCGCTGGCAGTGAGGCGCTTTGCATCTACCGTGCTCTTGGTGAGGCGAGGTCCTACAATGAGATTTTGTACTGGGTCTTTGTAGGGATTCTGGTTACGTATCCTCCTGGTAAATTTTTCCCCTATGGAAGTGAAGGATCGGAGTGGGCAACGGGCTAACGATGAGGCTAGGATTGTATAACCAATACACTCACATGATTAAGCAGCGAAGGAAAAACATTCGCGGGAAGAAGAGGGAGAAATAAACGGTGGATGCAGGGATGCATGGCTTATTTGGAGTTGGAAGGCTTTTGGAGAAGGGGAAAGTTCTATGCGATGACAATTAGCAGGTGTCTCTGCCTATATTTATGCCCCAAATTATGATATGATAGGTTCTCGGTGAGGATCTCATTTGTGGTCTACCATAGTTCAAACAAGACGATAGCTACCCTTGTTATTATACCACGAAACGGTGACATGTCCAACTCATCTGGGCTGATCACAATCTGTTGGCAGATGCTTGCATTCTTGGTCAGAATTGCACTTACCGGTATACTCGAGTACATTGTGCAATTCGTGCACGGTATTTCCCATCGCGAACACCAGGCCCCCGTTGCCAATGCCAACTAGAGGATTAGATCGAAGATGATAAATTCCGCACCAAAAATAAAAGTGTTATCCAGACCATATACCGTTATATCCGAAGGCAAAACAATGTGGACCACGTTCTCTTCACCAACCCAATCCACACACCCACCCCGTCGAAAGTCGGTAGTAGAATTGTTCCACTAGAGATGTTGTACTCGAGTGTATATGTTAAAAGAGAAGAAATTCCGTCAACCCTTTAAAGATAATAATTGGCAAATTTTGATTTTCCAAGGCGCTAACTGGCTAAGCTCGAATATTTGGTCATCGAGCTTGTCCACGGATTTTTATCCCTGCCCCGAGTAGTAGATGGTGATCTGCTTCGTACGCTGACGGCGATTGAGTCGTCATCCTCTTAATGTCCTATAGCTGCATGTATAAATATGCCGGCCAATGCCTTCTTTCACAATCTTCTTCCTAATAGACCTCCTAAACAGCTATTTCATTCACCCAAGCACACAGCTATTCCTTGCTGTCTCTTGGATACATCTCCTGCCTCCCACTAGAGAGAATTCAACCCTAACACGGACCCCCCACACTTCACGGCTAATCACTGAGTCAATAGAGCAAGCAAAACGTGATATCTTACAAAACGCTCACGGCCTCGGGTAGTCCGCCATGTTGCATGTAAGACTGGGGCCCAAGTATCATGTGTAAAGCCGTATTTGAGGCCCGATACGGAGACTGGGGTGGTTAGGATGTGCCGGAAAAAGGTGGTCGGTGAAGCTGAGGCGGGGTAGGTGTTTGAGGCCGGATATAGGAGTTGATTATGTTTGCTGATTTGGGGGCCTTGTTGAGAAGGGTTTAATGCTGTGGTGAGAAAATTGGACCTTTTAATGGCCATGAGCGTACTTGAGCGAGTAAGTGGTAGAGTGGTACTATCGAGAGCCTCAAGCCTCATCCGTGTGATACCGCTCAGGTCACATTCTATAGAGGCATAATAATCACAATCTAATATCGTTGCCAAATGCTCTTGTGGGGTACTAATGTTTGTGTACCCTATAGTGGACGGAACAGATAGATTATACGAACCATCAAACCCGGAAACACACCTATCATGCTACTCTGATCCCCCCAATCTCTCTGTCCATTGCTGTTCCTGCATTCACCCGTGGTTTGCTCGAACCGACAAGCGAGTCCCTCCTCCATGCCCCTTCCCAGTCTAGAAGCACCCCACGATCTATCGCATCCCAAGACAATCCCCTCCAGCCCACCACCCCCCATATAAACCAAAGGCCGCCCCACAATGGCCAGAACCTACCCCCTAATTCCAAGACCACCCGACCACCAATGCCAAAATCCAAGCCAAAGAAGGCCTCTCCCAAGCACTTTCCGTCAAAACCTTACATGCGAGCCCTCCACTCGGCCCCGCCAACCACCCCACCCACCGCAGCCTGGTCAACAACCGACGATGAGCTCCTCCTAACCTCTAAAACCTCGGGCAAAAAATGGGTGGAGATCAGCCCTCTTTTCCCAGGGAAAACCAGTAACGCCTGTCGAAAACGCCACGCAAGGCTAGTCACAAATGCGCAGCTGGAATGGAATGCCGAGCGCGAGAAGGATCTCGCAATGGAGTTTGTCAGTGCCAAAGTCGGGTTTTTCAAGAGCCTGGCAGGGAATTTGGGGCTGGAATGGCAGCAGGTTGAAAAAAAGGTGGGGCTTTCTTTCTTTCTTTCTTTCTTTCTTCCAGGGGTATCAAGCAAGTCCCTCTCCGGGGAGTGTTAATTCGTGACTAGTGCGTCGAGATGGGTTTCCGTGCTCTATTGGAAAAAGGCAAGAAATGCGCCCCCGGGGGACCTCCCCCCACGAGAATATATAGCTCCCAAGTAGATACGAAGAGAAGGGCAATGGATGACGCTAGCGAAGAGTCCCCCGGGAGCGAGTATATCCAACCCTCACCACAGCCATCAGTAGTAGTAGCCAGGCCGAACGTGAAGAGGAATGTGAGGGCTGCGAAGAGCAAAAAGCCTGCGGGAGGAATTGGTGGTGAAATCAGGGTGGCGGGGTTAAAGGGGACAGAGTTCGAGGTGGAAGTGCCAGTGGGGATGGAATTAGACGTCAGGGAGGATCCTGCAGACGCTGAGGACGAATTGGAGGACGATGAAGAGGAGAAGGTTATAATTGTGCGGGAATAAACGCTCTAGGGGGATGTCTCATACTGATAAAGGGTCTGTTTTTTTTCTATCCCTATTCTCTTGTTTCGTTATTAAATTTTATTAATTCAATCCAATGAGCGGTCAAGTTGCCTGGTCGCATAGTGCATCACTCGGCTATGGAGTAACGATGAATTCGGCGGTCTATGATAGTTAAGAGATTAGTATCAGGTGTTACAGTTTTTTATCGTATGACAAGATCAGAGTATTAACACACTCGAGTCCAAGGTTGCTCGTTAGCTTTCTCTCTCTCTCTCTCTCTCCAGTTTGTAGAATTGATATCCGTATTCCGCGCAATTTGGAATGCCCGTTTGCCATCCCCTCGCAGAAACGGTACTCACGCCTGGACCAACTCAAAAGTGGGCGCAGCACCAAAGAACCAATCGCTGCCACTCGCACAAGTAGATATAATCCATTGAATTACCGTACTCCAGAATTATGAGACCCAACGTGTGCGTACATGATACAAGTAATGAAAGAAAAGGTATGATAAACATGATAAACGAGTTCGTCGCAATCGTGAAAAGCCGTATATGTATGTATACTCCGGGTTTCCATCACATCCGCCCCCACCATGGTTCGAAAAAAACTCGAATCAAACGCCCACCACCAACCCAACATCAAACCCCGCCTCATCCTCCCCAAAATACCCCCTCTGATTCGCAACAAGCCTAACCCTACCACGCTTCCACTTTACCCAAAAGTCGACAGAAAAATGTGTATGCCCAAACACCCAAGTCCCCACGCCCTCCCCACCACCACCAGCAGTGAGCACCTCCCCAACCACATCCGTAGCAAAAGCCGAAGAGACCGAACTCCCCTCAAACACACTCTTACTCGTGCCCCCAACGACAGGCGCATGATGCGTAACAATGACCGCCTTCCGCCCCCGCCGCAAACCCGCCACAGCGGCCTTCAACCACTCCACATCCTCGCGAAAAGCCCTATTATGCGCATCCACACTCCACCCCTTTATCATTCTAAAATCCTGCACCCGCGCCGCAACCTCCGCTGCCGCTTCCTCCGGTACGTGAGTGTTTAGCGTGGCGCCGAGTATACATACCACCTCTTCTTCTTCCTCTTCTTTTCCGACACGCACTGAAACCTCCACTACACGTCTATACAGCACCTGAACGCGCCCCTCCAGCGCCGGCTCGCTCTCCAGCCGCGCTGCGGCACGGAGCGCCTCGTCGCGGGATTGGTGGTAGAATTCGTGGTTGCCGAGGATTAGGAAGATTTGGCGGAACTTGTGGACGTGTGCTGTTAGGAAGTGCAGGTAGCGGGGGTAGTGGGATGGGGTTAGGAGGCCGATGTCCCCCGCTAGGAGGAGGTATG
>QOVD01001020.1:0-12336 GCA_003521225.1 Tuber microsphaerosporum
GGGGAAGGGCAGCATTGGTGCTGGCTAGCTCTGGTATTTTATTTTCCTTGGCGCTGTTATACTAGCATTATTAAATAACCTATCATACAGTACTTATTTTACAGCTATAGATAGCTCGGAAAGATAGCCCTTTTATACTCTTTCTTGGTGTCAGGGTTCTCTATATAAGAGTGAGTGGTTCTCGCAAAACGCCAAATCCCGATACATAGATCAGAGCCTGGTTTCTCTACACTATCATAGGTACCCTATTGACTACTTATCTTCAATTACTGTAGTTAAGATGGCCATTTTGCACCATCTCCTAGGTGCGGTCAAGGACGTACCGGCGTGGAAGCTATGTTTCTATGCGACATTATTGGTGAGTAGGAAGCTGTGCTGTGGCTTTCCTATTTTTCCAGCTTTCTTGGGACTGATAGAAAGATATGCAACGAATAGTTTCCACTGTACGCTATCACGATGGGGATTTACAACACCTTCTTTCACCCCCTGCGGAATTTTCCGGGACCGAAGAGGGCTGCTCTATCGAATGTTTGTCTGCCATGCCCCTGCCGCTATGATGGCCTCTTACTGATGTTAAGATTGAAATCTAGATATGGTACTCGCATGCATGGCTTAGTGGGAAATACCCATACAAGATGCACGCTCTTCATGAGAAATATGGTATCTGATCCTTTCCCAGCTTCCTCGTTCCCACCCCTGGTGACTTTAGCTAACAACCCCCGATAGGCTCTGTGGTCCGTGTGGCCCCCAACCAATTATCCTTCAGCACTAGCACTAGTTGGAAAGACATCTACACCAATCAAAACAATCGTCCGACCTTCCGCAAGACTGGCTTCTATGACGCAGACAAGCTAGACCCTGAAACAAACATAGTCCGAGAGCCCGATCCCGTCAAGCATAGCCAGATTCGAAACATGTTTTCTCAATCGTTCTCGCCAAAGTCGCTTCTGGAACAGGAGCCGATCGTGCAGGGGTATGTTGATTTGCTCATCGAGCAAATTGGGAAGCATGGTACTGGGAAGGACGGGCTGGAGATAGTTCGGTGGTATAATTATTGCACTTTCGATGTTCGTGCCCCCTTAACATTCGTTTCTGCTGCCCTCGGTTATGGCAGATAGAGGAGTTAACGGCGATGAGGTGAGCAGATTGTTGGCGATTTAGCGTTTGGAGAGGGGTTCAATGCCGTAAAAGATGGTATAAGCCGCTCTCCCCCCAATCCCTAGCTCCCGAACTTTGTATTAATATCAAGTGTCCTCCTTCCTAGGAAAACCTCACTTCTGGATCTCTATAATTCTTGATGGCGTCTACGCCGCTACCTTCATATATGTAACTAAACGTTTCCCCTGGCTAGCCAGGCTTATCCCACTACTCATTCCAGCGCATATGGTAGAGCATCGTATGAGACACCTCAATTATGGCCGCGACAAAATCAAGCGGTACCTTGCCCCTCCTCTCTCCATCCTGCTTAGCCAAAGATTAACCCATTACTTAGCCGTATAAACTCCGATAACAAGCGGAAGGACTTCCTCACTAATGTCCTAGATAACCATCGTGACAAAATTTCTGATGAAGCACTTAGCTCGAACGCTCAAATCTTCATGTACCCCCCCGCACCCCCTCTATCCCCTCTTCCCTCGACCCTCCGCTAATAAAAAAAACAGTATTGGTGGTAGTGAAACTACGGCTACAACCCTCTCCGCCCTAACCTACTTCATCCTCCGCAACCCACACACCTACCAACGCCTCGTCAGTGAGATAACCTCCTCCTTCACCTCCTATTCACAAATCACCTCCACAGCCGCCGGAAAACTAGAATACCTCGGAGCAGTAATTACCGAGACCCTCCGCGTCTACCCACCCCTCCCGGTCGGTTTGCCAAGGACCTCACCCGGAGAAACCGTGGACGGGTACTTTATTCCAAAGGGCGTGGTGGTCAGCACGAGTTCATGGGCTGCCGTACACGATCCAAAGAATTTTCATGAGCCGTGGGCGTTCAAGCCAGAGAGGTGGCTAGATGGGGAGTGCAAGGAGAAAGATGTTAGGGAGGCAAGCCAGCCATTTTCGCTCGGGCCGAGGGCCTGTCTTGGGAGGAAGTGAGTCTTTCCCTTTCCTGCGTGGCTCGGCTCGATTGTTATGTGTGTTAACCGGTAATTTCTTGTGGGTATAGCTTGGCAATCATTGAATTGAGACTCATCGTTTGCAAAATGCTGTACACGTATCACCTGGAGTTGCTAGATTCAAAGCTGGATTGGGTGAGGGATAGTACTGCATACCTCCTTTGGATTAAGCCGGGTTTGAGGGTTAGGTTACATAGGAGATAATCTGGTCAGTTCGTTTTTGGAAGGGAATAGAGCGGGGTGGAAGCATTTTTTCAGCACCCAGATTATTGGAATAATAATATCTAGCAATTTAAATTGTTGTTTTTTCTTCGTTTGATTGCAGATGTGTCTCATGTGGTAGTTTAGTTCGTAATTTTAGATTTGATATGCGTTTCTAATATATATTCCTGTTTTTGACACATGTTTGATGCTCTTGACTCCGGATCCAATGCAATTATGAAATCCCACTTGCTACCGAAGCATCCTACTTAGCCTGTATACATACAACACAACATCCCAGCCTTAGTTCCCATAAAATCCTAGACTCTAGTAGCCTCGGTAACCCTCCCTAGATTTATTTCGAAGCTAAAGAGAAACATTACCGTAGACAGATCTTCGTATTATATGCAGGGCATGTACATCAGTCCATGGCCTGATCAGCCTAAATGTGTCTGAGTGACGAGGGGTGGGATTAGCCTGAAACCAGTCCCACCATACGCTTGAGGCTGGCATGACGGAAGCATAAAAGCGGTTCTGCCGAGATGCAAAGATCAGCAGGGACAGGGTCTAAAAAAGGGCGAGACCGAAGCTAGGACACAAACCCGCAATCCGAGGTATATACTTCAGTGTCCGAACCACCGACTATGAAGTGGCAACCTCTGTGGATACCCATAGCTTTCTATGTAGGCCCTCTCTCAAGCATCCTCGACACACACCCGTAGTCCTGTTGAGCGGTGATGCCCACCTAGCGTTGGGAGCTGTCCGGGCCGAGGCGGTACCTGGGCCTATGCTCCGTTGGATGGTCTAGTCGGTGTATTGGTCAGGGAGCCTGAGCCAGGAAGGCTTGCGTCTTTCGTTACGCAATCGCCGTTTCAGTAAAGGGTAGCTATGCGAGAGAAGATGCGAGATGAATGAGGGTTGGCTGCTTCGTCGAGAGTAGAGTCCTGGTTTCTAAATGTAAGACCTTCCGGCAGGAAGTGCCACAGATATTGGTGTGGGGGAATAAGTGCGGTTGGGCTCCTTTGTACCCACACTTATTATAGAGTTATGTTTCGAAAACCCATTGACATATAAGCGCCATAGCGGAAAACGGCCCTATGTTCATGAGTGGTTGGGGGACCAGTGGGGGGCATATTATGTCTAGGCCTTCTACCAATAAACATAATGCTCATATGCTGGGAGGCCAGGAACTTTGCCTTAGCAAGCTCTCAAGAAGCTATGGCTGTACTAGTACATGGTCCAATTATTCGAGTTTCTACCCTATCGCTTCACGACTTAAATTATCACGTGAGAGCTGTAGCGTGATCAGTAAACGCCTTCGATTTGTACGACTGCAAGTACCACTGCACTGGCTAATTGAGGCTGGCACCCAGTACGAAAGAGATTTGCAGACTTCAGTGCTTTCAGTGGGGACCCGTCCGGATCTAAACCAGCCCAAGCAGGTACTACCAGAACTCCACGATTGGGTTAAGGGTATGACAGCCTTTCTAGAAGCTTTAGGTTTAGGAAGGTGCTAAAAGCACATTTGGACATGATGGAGATTCTGTCATTGCCACATCATTTCTTCTAGTACTCTGGTAGTTCGAAAATTCCCGCAGTACTTGGCCCTTGAGCCTGGGGTCAACTCCCCCTCTGTTAATTCCACGGCCTGATTTTAGGTGTGCTGTACATAATAAGCATTCCCCAGAGAAAATTACGGCCCCGCATTCAGGAAGGCCCCCCGGCAGATCAAGGCCAATAATCCTAGCGAGTGGTCAAGGTGCGAGGGCACCGGTAGTAGGGCTATATCACACAGCCCTTCAACTATTTTCTATCTTACACTGCCGAAAAACAACCAGGCCCGCCAGGATATGCACATTATCACAGTGGGAGGGCGGGAGTCACCCAACTAAAGAACCTAGTCGAACAGGATAACAAATCTAATGCAGGCGAAAAGAGTTTGCAGAATTTACCCTACTGTATTTTAAGTTCTGTAAGGCGTCTAAATAACTTGGGGGGAGCTTCTACGCCCGCAGTCTATGTACTATAGTGGGCTCCCCGACTAAGTTGGTAGCCACCTCCCATCATGTCCTACGGGGTGTGGAATTGTGTTTGTATGTTTTGTTAACACCATCACTTATATATTGTAGTGGAAGTTGGCATTTTATAGGGTTACATTACGGAGGCGAATGTCATAGGGGGTGTTTGCGAGGGGAGAAGTTTCAGAGTTAGCGAGTAAGGATTATTGAATTATTGAATTTAGGGAGGCATAAAGGTCTGTTTCAAGCACCTCCATCCGGGGGCGGACAACGAAAACGACAGACATCCTCCTCGATGAGAAGGCGGGCAGCGAACACAAACAGGATCCCTGGCGATAATTGATTGCTTTTCTTCTTTCCTTTTCCTTCTTTCTACTGCATAAACTTTGCGAACTTGTGCGAATACGCCCTGATCGTGGGCTTTTGACCGAAGGCGAACCCGAATACCGGGTACGAAGGCGTCGATTGCCTACCTTTCCTATTGTTAGCTGCCGGAGAGCCAAGCTTACCTAGCGATTCCTTTCTCTTTCCAGACCCATATAGTTCTATTAGTACAGTAGCATGAAGCTCCTAGTCCTCCGGTTAAGACTACTTGAATTACCACAGAATTAGCGCCAGGCGCGGTCACTGAATACGCCCAATGGAAGTAAAACAAAGCATCTTATCCGCCATACCCGACAGGGAGCAGTACGGTATATTGCAGAGCAGCCGCGCTAACCCCACATTGAGAACAAGAAACGTAACATATAAAAACCATTGGGCTTGCCGATTTACAAAAAGTCCTAGCTATATATCGATAAAGACATACCGATAGCCGGCGGGTGTCAGGATAGTATCCAATACTCCCTCCCACTGATAACGCCTGTTCTAGTCACTGCCTGACCGGAGCATCCCACCAGGAGGGGCCCACATAGACTCCAAAATGTAATAAACTGCCAGATAAGCAGGAGCAATGAGAAACACCTCAGGTCAAGCACTAATAGCTTTTCATACTATCTACCCAATGTCCACCAGAAGCAGTCCACCTATCCTTCTGGTTGACCAAGTTTATGATACCTACATAATTAGAACCCTCTGGAAATTTCAGGAGCTCATTACAGATAATCTTTGCACCGTTTATCAAGTCGCGAATTACCATTATTTCATAACTTTTCACCTCACATAGTCTTTTTATATAGGTAATTTTTGGTAAGCAAAGTTTGAACTCAGGCGTCCTCCACTCCGGAGACGATTCTTTAGTGATATATCGACATTTCTGTCAGTAACCGGTACCTTGGTACTAAGTTCAATCCATGAAGCTAGGGTCTTATAGACTCACGCAACTCCTAACTCTGATATTACCAAGAAAAGAGATATCTCCTGTATCTTCCAGCAGGATATATGCCTCACTAGTTGCTGGCTAGCAGCATGGACCAATTATTGTAATTCATGAGACATCACTCATGGCAATTATCTGAACTCTAAAGCCCTTAACCCCTCAATGTTAAATATTATAATACAGTTAATAGACTCCACAGTCTCATTGAGATGCTTCAAATAATGCTTTTTTATCCCCAATGCATCCAAAGCTAGGTTGAGTCAAAGTTAACATGATGTTAGTCTAGAGATAATTTTTAAGTCGAAATGCCTTGTTTCACTTTGACCATCAAAGCAGCAATTGAGGGTGTCATACGAGCACCACACCAGAGCAACCTAGAAGCCTTTGCCCAGAAGGTAATAATAACATTGGGAGCCATAGAGCTGACTGCTGTTCAACCTCTGATCTCACAACACCCCGAAAAATTCGGTGCATCCCAAATAAGCGGAACACTAGTATCTTTCCCCAAATAGTCCCAGAGGATAGGTTGAAATAAAGACTGCCAGTAGGTAATAGCTAATATTTTGCCTCTTGTTTTTCCGCATATATAACTACCACCCTTTCTGGTAAATGATCAACCGAACACAAGCCTGCATCATCACCCAGGCCCATCTACTATCTTGCATAGATCCCCTCTATATCCAAGACTAGCCTCTTAAGACATTTCCAATCACTAAATTCATATCTTGAGTGACCCTTTGCAAGTAAACCTTAGGCTAGGATTTAGACTTAAAATCTGGATTATCTCCTAGGTCTAGACTTTCAGTCTAATCGTGTTTGGTAGGCCAGGCCTTGCACCTGGTCTCCATCTCAAGATTAGATCAGGATTTTATATCAGATACACAAATTGTCACTAATTTTCCAAATCCCAAATCTAAATCCTGCCATGTTTGGTATGGCCGATTTACAAAGTCCGGACTTTGAAGTTTCTGGACTTTGGTTTTCAAGTCCGGACTTTAAATCGAAATCCTAGTCTAATCCTGGCCTACCAAACGGGCCCTCAGTATTTCTGTTCCTGAAGGTTTACCTAACCCTCAACGCCTCAACTCTAGGCTGTAGAGAGGTATTACCCCCTAACCTTGGTATATCCTATGGGGATCTTTTCTTTTCTTTTTCAAATCAGGCCCCACCTCTTTCTCCAGTTCAAAGTATAGATAACTCAAAGACACCCGATAACTTTCAACCCCGCAGTCGCCTGGCAGCACACGCTACTTGGTGGCCCCCATAGTCGAATGTTCTTACTCAAGTACAACCGAAATGTCATGTCCCTTTCGGTAGCACAGGTGTCTGTATTCCCCTATCATTCACATCATGCAGACGGGAAGTCTACTCGAGTAGAGTTCCCGAAACTAGGTGGGGAAAGCCTAGCCTCATGTGGAATCATAGCTTGTGCTTGTAGTGTCAAAGCGTTTTAAAAAGGAACCGCTATTGCATACGACAAATTTTACTGGTTGGCAGTAGCGGCCCTTTTTTAAAACACTTCGGCATTACGAGTACAACGCACGCACGAAATCTGTCGCCTCACATGCATGTGCTGTACCTGCACTTGGGGTTCTTTTATCATAGCCTTAGCTTCCCAAACCCTGGCACAGACCCAGTTATTAGACTTTCGCAGGAAACGGTGGATGCGTATTTCGACAACAAGGGATAGCTTTTGCTCTCTCTCCCTGTGCACATCGGTTATCTGTTCCGCCTAGTTATGGACATGTGGGCCAGTGCAATGAATGCCCCAGTAATTGCCCGACAAGGCTCCCCCAATAGATAGAGGTTTCGTAGACTTTTTACCCCCACTCACTATCCAACGCCCACTTTCTAATCGCCCCTCCGAAAAGAGTTTTCCACTACGACCAGCATCCCACATCATCCCTTCCATATGGGTTCTTAGATCTCAGAGAATGCTTCAGAAACCCCGTAACAACTATTGACAGAGCCAAGCACACCCTCGAGAGAGGTGGTACCGGCATAGCAAACAGGATAAAAAGCGCTGTCAATAGGAAAGAGTTTTCGGCAGGGTGATATGAAATGGACAGAGGAGCCGTTGGGGTAATACTGCCTAGAGTTCGGTCTAGGGCACCCACAGTACTACACTATACAGCACAAGAGGCAACAATAGTTGTGCATTACGTTTAGACTGACCAGTATTTAACACCTTCATGTAATATACCGCATTCTGAGCTACTGTACTTGGCGATCCCCTGAGTATTCAGACATTTTTAGCTCCAAGGGAGGTACTAATTCATGCTAGGGTGTCTAAATACCTTATAAGTTGCGGAATACTGTACATAGGACACCATGCCCACATACCCACAGGCTGTAGGTATGATTGCCAGTTGAGGATCCTATTCGATTCCCCTTCAACTATAATAGGTTTAATACAATCAACGCCTTAAAGCACTCAAACGGGTATTGCAGCATCTATGACAGCAATGTGCGGTGAGTGCCTTCCCACCCGACCACCAGATCCCCACAATCCCACTCCCTTCGACCGGCATTCATCGCTAACCCACATGGCATAGTAGAATCACTTGCGCTGTACACCTGTCACTCTAAATATAACAGAGCATTAATCACTATCGCATTATAAGTTCCATGTTTCACCGCCCACTGGTCTCTTGGCACAAGAACAAAAAAATTGTTGGACTATTCACCGCACTCTAGCCCAAAAACAATTCACTTCAGCAGGGTTGTTTCAAAAAGTGGTAAGCCAACCCTAGTTTGTCACTACCGCTACCATGGACGCTAACCAACAGTAACAGCAATTACTTGTACCAACACCAGAGGCTAAAACACTCAAAAGGGAAAGAAAAGAAAAAAGGCACTCACAAACAATATTACGAATCTGTATGATATCTTTGATCACATTTCCCCACAGCTCCCCGGTAGTTCCACGATGTGTGACTGCTGGTGTTTTAGTGATGTGCGAGCCTTCTCGCTGGCAGGTACAAGAGTTAAAGTTACCTGTAATAAGAGGTTCGCGCTCTCTCATTCGGTGCAAGTTAATGTACCTTACCGCAAGTAACGAACAGGACCGAGCCAAAACACTCATAGAATGGAGTGCACAGTGCAGGTAGGGAAAATACTTGGTTCGCTGGAACTGTGTTCGTGCGCTGTGCATGGACTGAACCTTTCCAAAGATCCAAGAATACAAGGATTAGGTAGGGAAACCAAACCACCAACATCAAGCGATGGTAAGAGCAGAAGCCCAGAATACAATATGATATTCTACAGCCATCCACTCGATGGGAAGCAATCTGTTAGCCAAACTAAATAATGGTTATTCTTTCAACTCCCTGCTTGCTTGTAGTGTGTTGCCCTTGCAAATCGGCCCCCACGCGTTTAGGTCCATGCATGATCACTTGGAGATAACATTTCCATTTTTTCATCCAAGGGTCAGTTCCCCACAGGATTGGCAGCCAGTGGACGGAAGAGAGAAAAAGAAAAAGAAAAGACATCAATGAATACAGTACTACATCCTATGGGAAACCGAAAATCTGGAGCTCTCGAACTCCCGTATGAAACCTTCTTTACCTACGACAAGATAGTCCGCCGAGGATAGGGGCCATTTGGAACAGTTTTCAAAGCCACAAAAGTTGCCACTAGGGCCCTCGCAAGGCCAATTGGGAGGGGTTTTACTTGCTAATAATAGGCAATAGATTCCGACAATAGAAGAGATTTACGCTTCACTATTATCTCCTCTGCCAGTCTCCCCCATCTTAGATCGAGCCCAGAGCGGCGCTAAATCTGAATCAATCGCTGCGGCTGATAGTCTGCGGGGACAGAAGGCGAACTTTCCATACCGGCATCATTCTCTGGGTAAATAGGCGGGTGTGAGCTCGCCTTACGCTTCTCACTGCCTCTCCATATAAACCCGGCATGGGTCCCCCGTAAGAAATTACCGTACTACACTCACACTCGCAGATACTTGACACGCACCTTTCTATCACAATGGAGGAAAACAGTCTTCTTCTTCGCATAATACCCAACGAGATACTCCTCGTCGTATCAGACAATCTCGGAACTACGGACATTAACGCTTTCTCCCAAACTTGCCGCCGTCTCGCAAATATCCTAATACCGGTACTCTGTCGCATCGCCTGCAATCACAGAAACTTCAGACTTCCACCGATATGCTGGGCAGCACAGAAGGGGTATATCAATGTTGTCAAGAGATTGATTGACATGGGCTGCGACACAACGGATCTTCAGCATTACTGTGACCGGTGCCTGCTTCCGCATACCTCGACAGTTTTACATTGGGCGGCCAAGGGAGAAAACGCAGAGTTGTTAAATTTTCTCTTAGATAGAGGGGAGAATATCGATGCGGTTGATAATCGCAACGCGACACCGTTGCATTGGGTTTGCAGCGAGGGTGGGACTGAGGTAGTCAAGTTGTTAGTTTCGCGCGGGGCGGACCTGGAGATTGAGGATTGTGACGGGGATACTGCTCTCCGATGGGCGGCAGAAAGAAGCAACGCACCGGTTTTCAAACTATTGCTCGATTCTGGATGCAGCAAAAAGCAACTAAACTTGAAATCCGAAACAGTTCTACATACTATCTTTCTGCACGGGGAAGAAAATCTAGAAAAGCATGCCTGTGTTGTCAAAATGCTGTTAGAGCACGGTTTCGATCTTCTCAGGCATAGGGATCAATTTGGCGATACAGCCCTCCACCTGGCGGCAAAATTCGGAGATGTTGAGTCTATAAAACTCATGTTGGATCACGGCATTCCAGTCGATTGGCATGGCCCGCACAACTCCCCCGCACTGAACCACGCAATCGAAGCTGGCAAGTTGGAGGCAATAGAATTACTCCTCCAGAGAGGCGCAAATCCTGATAGCACCCCAATCATTCCACTCGACCTAGCAGTCGAATATGGCCGAATCCCGGTAATCGAGCTCCTCATCAAACATGGGGCCAACGTACACTGTCGCAACAACATTGGCGATACTGTCCTCCACTGGGCCGTGCAAACCACCCAGGTCGGAGTTCTGGATTTCTTCCTTCGAAGGCCCGAGCTAGGGCTCGACGTGAATGTGCAAAACCGCCACCTTATCACACCACTTCACCGGGCATGCTTCATGGACCCGGACCCGAATTGGGAGATCGTTGACCTTTTGTTGCGACAGGAAAACATACGGGTCGATCTACAGGATGACTACGGACGTACGGCATTGATCAATGCATCGGAAACGGGGGCTGTCCGAATAATCGAGGCCCTGATTGGCAAAGGCGCCGACGTGAATATCTGCGATCATCAGGGGAATTCAGCTCTGCATAAGGCTCGGGATCCACAGGCGCGGCAAGTGTTAAAGGCTGCGGGCGCTAAGGTATACGAGTGATCACATTACTCTTTCTGACGATTAATACGTCTATTATGTTTTCATGTTTCTCTGCTCCCACTTCTCCAAGCTGCTTATTGAAATGGTATCCAGATCTTTTTTTTTTCCTTTTTCCTTTTTTTCTTCCTTAATTGCTGCTCCTTTCTCAACTTGTGTACCGGTATATGGGGAGCAAAGCTTAACGAATCCATGTACGTAGATATCAGAAAGGCCGAATCAAATCATGCATCCAGGACTCCTTCGAAGAAGCCCTTGTCATGGTGGATTTCTGAGGTTGGCGTTTGTTGGACACACTGGCCGCGCCGGTGGAAACAGGCCCCCCGTAGCATATAAGCACTAGTTACACCCCAATATTGTCCCCAGCAAGTAGAAATATTTGCGCAATGGTGATATAAATTGCACTACTAAAGCTCAGACCACCGGCAGTAGCCAAATTACCGTATATCGAACTCTACAGAGCCCTGTCTTGGTCACCTCACCCACACCTTACACCATGCTGTGTAAGATTACAACAAGTACCAGAGCAGCACTTATGCAATAAGAACTGCACACACGGCACAACAGCACCCAATGCCAGCCCTCGCACTTGCTCTACCAGTCGCCCGCCCTCACAAGTGCTCAATCAGAATCACACCCGACCCCAGACTCGCCACAAGTGCAAACAGTACCTCACCACAAACGCCCAATACCCGCACTTCACCTCGAACATCGTCAAACTAAACCTATCCTGGGCTGAAGGAGGTAGCGAATCGCAAGAGCTTTTACGGTCTTGGCACCAGGGAGTGAAAGTTTATTCAAATTAACATTATTGCGTAGACCAGTTAATGAGATCCAACAAGTCCTGAAGGCTGAACTTATACCGTGACAGGAAAGTGTTGGAAATCATTTGGTGCTGCTCGGCATGCTCAAGCAATAGCCTCTTTTATTCCACGAGAGTCCGGAAGTTTGGAAAGATGTTTTCAGTCAATGGACGGGTAGGAGTGCGGACAGTCAAAGGAAAGCATGAAAGCTATGAAGATGAGGGCAGAACAAGGGTCCGGCATTTTTACCAAAGGCGCAGAGAAAACGGGAGCCCCTGTTAAGCATCCTTTTATTAAGGGATTATACAGAATGTTTCCTTCTTTTGTTATCACGAGGGTAGGCAAGAGATTAGGAACATGTGTAGAAGGAAGCGGACATGAGTAGTGATCGATAGAAGGATAAGTATGACTTCGCTGTTTTTCATATATACTCGGGTGTGTCCTTAAAAATCGGAAAGATCAATATCCTTGTCATGCAAGGTTGGTGAGCAGAAAGCAACAAA
>QOVD01001022.1:5147-33552 GCA_003521225.1 Tuber microsphaerosporum
CGGCTACCCCTTGTGGAGTCTGGAGGACCCAGGTACCGCCTGTCTTAGGTGCAACCTCAAACCCAAAACTATGAAGCCCGCCATCCTCTTCTGCCCTATGTGATCTCAAACCAGCACCCGATTTCTGAACATGATATCAGGCCTCGAGTCAGATAACCCCATCTGGACCGATCCAAGCCTTGTCACCGGTCTCAAATCATATATCTTTGCCACCCGTACTGGCTTCCCCTCAGACCTATCAGACTCTGGGCCCACCCACCAACCCACCCGCTCCCCGGAGTAGATCACTTGACGGAATTTGATTTGTTTTGTGTATATGCTTTTTATACTTTTAATGAAATTTGTTTCATACTCCCTTTGATGCTTTTGATGATTGGGTTTCTTTGGTCAGGCAATATTTGTTTTACTATGTTTATGTCAGTAGCACTCGTACGTGCTTCTACTTGCTTATATGAGGAGGAATGTTTGGCTTGTGATTTCTTTTGTTTTAGTACTATGTTGTTTTATAGATTTTGTTTTTTCCATGGCCACAGCTGTACGAAGCTTCTTGTACCTAGAAACAATGAACGCATGATATAAAAAAAGAAAAAAAGAAAAAACGTCGATTAGTTGGTTCCTCACGCAACCATCTAAGTACTTTCTTATGCTATAAATTCAATCATCTTTACTATCACGATACCTGGCGAGTAAGAAAAGTGTCTCTAAGTACTTTCTCGACTACACAATAGGAGTAGGAGTGTTCGGCTATCAGAAGTAGTGTACGAGAACAAGGAAGTTGTTACCTGCTGTAAGTATCGCCCCGTGGGAAGGATTGTTACAATTGGGGACAATCCAGCCCCTCTTTTCCAGGTAGTGTAGTTGTAAATATAAAGTTTGATATTCAATGCATAATGTAGAAATGTAAATTAGGTGGTTGCTGAGAAACTATAAACTAGTACCTAGGCAGTAATGGCCTTCTTATTATAAAGGTGTTGTCTCTATACTCTTAATCCTGGCTGCTTATACTCCGTATCACATCAGATTATGACTCGTAGCAAGTCATAGGTTGAAATATATCAACTGACTCTGATGGGTCCACTGTGCAATATACCAAAATTCAATCCTCAACTCAATAACAAGTCATATGTGGTAATTGTATTACATTAGTGAAACCCATGACTCATAAGTTGAATAGTGTGTGAAACTTATAACATCATATAATAACTATAGTGTTGTCGATAATCGGACTCAACTCCTAGCCTAGCTATAGCTCCTGGAATCCAAGCTATACTAACTGCGCATTCCTGAGTGCGGAGTGGAGAACATGGATCAATAGCTCATGCAAGCCGCATCATTCTGAAGCTGACATGAGTGTCATGGTGAAGGTAAAGGGGTTGGGGAAGCCATGTTTTGCCATAAAGGATCGGGAGTTGGCATGACATTTAACGGGTAAGGAATATTATGCTTGGGGCAGAGGAGAAACACAGTTGATGCTAACTGGCGGCAAATTCAGCTCCCTGGTGGTGGCCAGTCTATTATGATCAGGCTAAGGGACAAAATATGGCAAAACACAATGTGTTTTTACCATGATTTTGCAGCCTGAAAGAAGCAATCTGCAATCAGTATACTTGGGTCATTACTGAAACAGGTAGTTTGTAGAATGGAAGAGATCCCCGAAGTAATATCATGGGCATTTTGAAAGTAGAAAATGGCTGTTGGAGGACGAGGACCGGTGCTTCCGGATATTATGAAGATGCTACAGGCCATCACATCCTCACTCCGCACATTTGTATCCATTGATACTCTAGACGAGTGTGCAGTAGTGCATCGAGTCAAGTACCGTGATTCACACAAACAATTCCTCCAGAAATCACCGCGCACATATTTATCATCGGAAGGCCTCATGTTTGAGCTGAGGTCAAAAGATGCCTCGCTGGACGAGTGATGAGTATATTCATATGCTCCAGTAAAGGCAATATTGTTGGATAACTTCGTGTTAGACTACATGAGGACGAAAGCCACGGGGAAATGGACGAGAGGCGGCGGAAATTTTGAAGATGATCCCCGGAAAACATGTTGGAAATGTAAGTTGGGGCAATAACACCAGGAATCCTGGCCAAGCCCATCTGCTAATAGATATGCATCTAGGTTCCTACTAGTTTCCTTAAGTATCAATGTGATCCTACACGAATCGACAGCCCATCGGAGACCAGAAAAGTTGGTTAAAATGACAGATGGATTGGGGCTGGGAGATATTTATGGTTTGACAATCAAATGAATAAACGCGCACACTGGGGATAAACCAGGACTCAGAATGGCAGCGTTGATGGGGTCAGTCATGCGGAACGGCAACTGCAAGCGGATGAGCTCTTCCATGCCCTGGCAGTTGAGCTAGTCTTAACAGATTTCAATACAAGTGAATGCTACGAGCATGCTCGAGTGAGCCTCATGCTCGAATGCTCGAGCAATTGGTCAAGCTGGATTGAGTTGCTCAAACATAAACACCTGCTTGAGCATGATCGAGCCTGTTTGATTATCCTCGAGTTCAGTCGATTATGCTTGAACCTGGGTACTTTCTGATCAACTTTTCTTCACTCGAGTTGCATTCCCATATTGAAATAACTTACAAGGTGTCAAGAGCCCGGGCTGAGCCATTGCCAATTAGAACAACGAACAGTGTAGATAATAACTGGTGCTTTCACTAAATACAACTATTCCAAGATCTGTGATTATTCTGTTTCTTCGATATCTGCAACACTCCCATCACCTGCCTCATAATCTGCCTTCTGTCTCCGTAATTCTTCCTTCAGCTTCTCCATCTCATTACCACTGGGGGAGGAGTCTGAGTTAAGGTTGGTAGCAGAAGCGCGTTGATTTTGGATATGTTCATGTATTGGATTTTGCAGGAACTGGTAGTAAGAAAGCTAGGAGCTTAGAGTTGGATATGAGGAACCACTAGGAGATTCAGTCTCTTTAGCAAAAGGACCGAGTATTTTCTCCAACTGTGTTAAGGTACACCAATCATTTGATGTTAGTGTAAGAGGATTCCGGACTTTACTAAACCTGCATGTGAAAATTGTTGACTTTGAGGAGGCACCTGAGGGCTGGCTGGAGATATAACGTGTGCCCAATCACTTTATGTGTTGAATTCCACAGGCAGATTATACTCAACGATCAGATTTTTGCCAAGCTCTCACAGGTCACCACTCGCTCTACTTACATCTGCGTCGCCTAATATCATTTGCTCTGTTTCTTTCACTCCGAGTGTCTGATTGCATTTCTGCCACTTCCCGAGGGTTCGGGAATGATGAGGGCGGTAAGAACATTCTGAGAAAGGAAAGCTGTAAGTAATGCAGGTTCAAGAATTAGTAGTAGAGTGGTGGGCGGACGATAGTCTATTGAATGTGAAGGGGAGATGGTATATATATTGATGGATAACATCACATGATTACCAAGACAGATATATATAGAAGTAATCCATCATGATCGAGCATACTCGAGCATGCTCTGTTCGAGCAAAACTCGAGTCTGATCTGACCATGGCATTCACTATTCAATATTGGTAACGCCCCTTCGATTTGATATTGGTTGGCTACTATCAAGGCCTTATTACTGTGGATAAGGAGGATCGACTGTGGGCTTGATCCATTTTACTCTCCAGGAGTATCTTTCCAGCCATCCCAGTGGATTCAACGGACCTCACTCGACAATGGCGGAAATCTGCTTGACCTATCTGAATTCCTGGCAGATCAGAGCCCTTTCGAATGCTTGTTTCCATAATACGCGAAACACACCGTTTCTAGAGTATTGCTCAGTATACTGGGGAATCCATGCGCAAAAGGAGCTTTCGGATAGCGTGAGATCACTCGCGCTAGAGCTATTAAAAGAGAATTATGGCCTGATACCGACCAAGTGCCTTTTAGGGCAAAACTAGCATGTGTCTCTTTGGCGGTGTGATACTTACTCTCAGTTTAGTGGACTTCACTGCGCGTCGAACTTCGGAATGGTTGAAGTTGTAGCTACATTGATAGAGATGGAATGTTATAATATCAATGGAGATTTTTCGGGTCGCACGCCACTTGCATGGGCTGCTCGTAATGGGCGTGGGGAAGTGGTGAAAATTCTACTTGGGCGGGAAGAGGTCAGCCTAAACAAACTAGATGATCGTGACCGACACCCCTCTCGTATGTCGCTGGGGGTGGACATGAGGGAGTGGTGAAAATATTACTTGGGCAGGGGGAGATCAATTCTGATATGCCATATAATGATGGTTGGACTCCACTCTCATACGCCGCTTGGGATGGGCATGAAGGAGTGATGGAAATGCTCCTCGGATGGGAAGCGGTCAACCCCAACTGGCCAGATTATCGCGGCCGAACAGCGCTCCCATGGGGCATCAAGGGTGGACATGAGGGAGTGGTGAAAATTCTGCTTGGCCGGGAAGAGGTCAATCCCGACGAGCCGGACAATTACGGTCAAACGCCGCTCTCGTATGCCGCTTGACTTGGACGTGAGGGTATGGTGAAAATATTACTCGGGCGGGGAGAGGTCGACCCTGACAAACCAGATAATTACGGCAAAACACCACTCTCGTGTGCCGCTTTGTCTGGACATGAGGGGGTGGTGAAAACATTACTCGGACGGGAAGACGTCAATCCTAACAAGCTAGATAATGCGGGCCTAATACCGCTCTCTGATGCTTCTCGGCATGGCCATAATGGAGCGGCAACCCTGCTGCGGTCTCGCAAAAAGAGTAGCCCCTAGAACGGTTTATGGCCTCCGAGGCACTGCCTGGTACGGAAAACCAGCCTTCTTCCTCGGGGTACGTTA
This sequence comes from Tuber microsphaerosporum, assembly GCA_003521225.1. Lineage (NCBI taxonomy): Eukaryota > Fungi > Ascomycota > Pezizomycetes > Pezizales > Tuberaceae > Tuber > Tuber microsphaerosporum. The sequence continues at coordinate 9,957 of QOVD01001022.1, forward strand.
CTCGGCTCGGGTGCCTTTGGGAATCACTCTTTGTAGATCAAGGATATCCCGGGAGATCGGAATGCAGGCAGACGTCATATCTTCCTTCCCCTTTTTGGTGCTTTGCTCTCATGGTCGGGTGAGGATTCAAGAATTTTTATTTACAAGGTCTTGTAGACTATTGTTTGTGGGGGTCGCGGGTTCTATTGTCAGAAGTTCCCGTTTATGGCTTGCAGCTTTCATCTTGCTCTTTGATTTTTCTCTGGCAATAAATTCTTGCTTGAGCACTTTCATTTTCCTGTACAGTTTGTTTCTTCCTTTTCTCCCCTCCCTCCTGAACTTTAGATAAATTGTATATAGGATGTTTAGATAGGGGATAAGCGGTGTAAGGTAGCGCAAGGGTTCTTGAGGTGGTTGTTAGCTATACGAAGACTGTATCTAAATAGGAGACTGGTTATAGTAAATGATATGGCTTGATAAACAGTATTATGATATACTTAGCGGATACATGCTGGCCAATTCTGCTATTGATCTTAGTATAGAGAGGAGCCTAGCATACAGGCTTTTCATGCCAGTCATTAATCTCACTCGCCTTGCAGTCAATTTGATAATGTGAAGCATAGCAACAGAGAAACCGCCCAGTAGATATGCTGGAAACAGGTATTCGGAGACCAGAAGGCTCCCGGACAGCAGCCATGATAGCACTGCCGAATGGCCAACACCCCAACAGTAGGACTCATTAGATCGGTTGCTAACACCTCCGGACGGTGCGGCAGAAGTCTACGTCGCAATAAGCTCCTTCCTAATCGCCATGGGAACATATTAAGGAAAAGCAAGAAGGAGTCTTTCAGCTCCCATACTGGAGATGCCCTCATACAAGGTCAGGGAAGAGGGATCTGTTGGAAATCGCTAGATGTTGCCCGGCATTCTCAGGTTGTTTCATTGAAAATCATTGTTCGGATAAGTTCTGAGGTTGCGCCTAGGCTTGGGAATAATACATCCGCCGGAAAGAACAACAGAAGAGCCGGAAGGGAAATGAAAGCGCCGGACGCATGAAGGCTATGACCCGTGGGAGCCTTTATGATACCTGTCTTTACTTTGCTTGCGTAGGAGCATACAAGGGAACAGGAGAGGAGAAGTACCTGGAATGGTATGGATATGTGTGGTGATCGATGAGATGATAGGAGGATGTATTCAGTTATGGTTTATATCTACTCCTATCTTTGCCACCTAGATAGTTCGCTTGTTAGAGAGAGAAACGAAGGCGGGAACTTCCCTACTCATCCTAAAGCCATGCGCCTTCCGTAGTGAGTTCTGTGCTAATTGGGGTCCTATCCCTTCGTTCGTATTCACGGACGCGAGCTAGTGTGGGGCTTGGTGGGACTGGGGATGAGCTAGACCTCTGAAGGGTAGTCAGGAGTAGTGTGCCAAGAGAAGGGTGGCCTTTGCTACAGAAAATCTTCACTAAACTTCATCACCACTGAACGGAACATCGAGCCAACGAATAGAGCCAACGAATATAGCCTTCCAAGTCACCAGAGCCCAGAATTCCTCCCTTTATCCAGTGAGTAGGTTTTATAAAAGTGTGAAGAATGCAGGAAGGAGGAAAAGCTAATGTGAATTAGGTAAAAAATGGCTGAAGGGTATCCTGAGCATCCGAGTCTTGGGATTTTCGATTTCAATGAGCCATTTCCATTTTCCAGGCCAGTTCCTGTTTCCAATACTGGAGGTCTTGATGAGTCTGAAGAGGAAATAGAATTGGATAATAATGGATATGTTCAAGGGTGGGGAGGGGGGGAAGATGAAGGCGAAGATGAAGATGATTGTGATGGCGATGATATTGGTGAAGGCCAGGGTGAAAGAGCTACGAGAACCGGAACTGGTTTATTGAATCGAGAACTGCCACCTCCGCCCCAGTTTACTCGGTTCAACCATTATGCCCCAGAGCATGGCCAAAAGGTTACGCTACCGCCTGACTTTCCGGAGAATTTTTGATAACAGTGGATGAGGATCGGCTTGCTCCTTCCAACAGCCTTGATTCCATGTCCAATGAAGTGGTGGAAGGCCCCATTCAATCAAATCGACGTCTAGTACCAGGCTCATTTTTCTCACTGTTTTTCCTGGAGACTGAGTTTGAAACCTTAGCCAACAATACGAATGCATATGCAGCATCAAAAGGTGCAGGAGAGTCAGGCCGCCGGTGGTGGGATACTTCATCAGGAGAGCTGATGATATTTGTTGGCCTGTTGATATACATGGGTGTTTATAAGGCAATGAGAGTAGTAGGACTGTACTGGGAGAGAAGCAATGAGTTTTCAAGACATGAAATTACTGAGTATATGTCCCAATTTCAATTCGAGCAAATCAAAAAATATCTTCATATCTCTACAACTTCGCAATTAAATACTAATCACATTAATTCTGGTCAACCTCCTGAGCACAGCCATTGGACACAGAAGCTACAGCCTCTCGTGAGCAATTTGGAACAAAGATTCCAGTCATATTTGCTACCGGCAACGAATGTTGCAATTGATGAAATGATGGTACAGTTCACGGGAAGATGGGTACACACTGTGATAATGCGAGCAAAGCCTATTCCACAGGGATTCAAAATGTTAGCCTTGTGTGAGCTTGGATATACATATGCTTTCATGTTTACATCTCGAGTAGATAAATTTTCTGATCTACAAAGGAATCTCTATAATGGTCCCAGTCAACAAGCACTCTCTTCTACCTCATCTGCTGTATTTCAATTAATGATGTCACTTCCTTATACAAATCATCGATTTGTTCTCTATTGTGATAACTACTTTTCAAATATTCCTTTATTCAAAGCCCTACAAGAGTATTCTATTGCTGCTTGTGGAACAACAAGGCCAAATTCAGCCAAGTATCCTCCTATTCTGAAGTTTAACAAGTATACCTCTCGACTTCCCTGGAATACTCTATCAGGAGCCGTTTCTATTGATGTTTTGACTGTTATTTGGCAAGATAAAAATGTTGTTTGGTTTCTTACCACTTACCAAGAGTGTACACCGGAGGAACAAAACTTGACCATTCGGACTTGCAAGCGACCACGCATTACACCATCCAATTCAGAACTCATTAGAGCTGGATGGAGTGAAGATCATGTACGACAGCTGCGAATACCTCTCTTATCAGTCAATTACAATGACTATATGGGAGGGGTTGATATTGCAGACCAGCGGTGCAGCTACTATTACACCTAGCTTCCCACCTGTTGCAACTGGTTCCCTTTATTTTTTTGGCTACTTGATACTTCTATTATAAATTCCTTCTTCCTATCACAAGTTTATTTTTCTACACTTCATGTCTCCTCTTCGTCCTCTTCATCAAGTACCATTTCTCCTTCCAGCACATACTCCTTTCTTCATCCTAAGAGTAAATCTTGGTCTGCCCATGGATTTTACCGTACTCGACTTGCCTGAAACTTGGTTCTTGAAGAATTCCGCTGTTCAAGAATATCACCTACTCCTACTTCTATTCACAATTTACACATTCCTTCTACCAGTGCCCTGTTCTTGGGCACTCGATTACAGGGTCGAGGAGCAGGCTCTTACATTACAAAAAATTATGATTTGAGTTCACGCCGTCTTCTGTCAGGAGACCACTGCTTAGAAAAAGCCCCCCGTAAGAAGAACTACTGTCTCTTCTGCTGCTACTTTTCAAAAAACCCGGAATTGTCCTCTGTATTCCACAATCCCAATGGTCCAAAAGGCCATGTTCGATATACTAATTTTCAATGCTTATTTTGTAAAGTGGCCTTATGTAAGACTTTTTTTGAGCAAAAGTATCATGATTCGCACGTTTCTCACTAGGCGTCTGTGGTATTTTTCTTTCTTCTGTTTGTGTTAAGCCCTGAGTTTCACTTCATTTTAACTTGGTATAGCTTGCCCTCTTAAAAAAGTTACTCGGTTGTTGATCTTTGTGCGATCGCGCACTAAAAGTCCGTGAAATGCGGCATACGAACGAAGGGATATACGCTACCTTAGTTCCTGCTGTCGCCGTGTAAGAGGGTCAAAGAGTCCACCGTGCTGTGAGGAATCGGAGGGGCAAGGAAGAGCGGGATGAACTGGTGCTTTCGTATTTATTCTTTTTTGGTATGATAAGACTATTATGTGGGTTAGGTTCGGAATCGGTGGGGCGCTATGGTATGCCAAACTGCCATGCAGATCAAATTACAGGTCTGGCTAATGGGGGTGCGGCTAAGGCCCCGTTTGGTTGCGCTGGGCCCATTCCGTTTTCACACACAAACGACCGTTGCCCTTCCATTTCAAAATGGGAGAACCGAATGGCTGTTTGGCAACAGTAAAAAACATTAACCTTCCATTTCAAAACAGCCCTAACCCAACAGTTGCTGTGTAGAAATATCACCTGTAAATATTCATAATATCAATATAATAATTATTGTCTTGTATAATAACTCTTTTATAATATGATATAATCTACAAGCCATTTTTAAGAAAGGTTGTTAATAGTAGTAAAATTTCTTCAAGAGGGTCTAAGGTGAAAATTTTTCATCTGTGTTTGCCGCTAGTGAATGGTGCTAAATTGGCAACTGTTTCTACTGTTCAAACCGTTCCACACTTGAACGCTCCTGAATGGACCCAGCGCAACCAAACAGGGTCTAAGTGATTTGAACTTCAGGGTTGGCTCGCCTATTAACCGGCACTAGCTTGCTTTTGATAGGATTATTTATTTCAGGAGATATACCGGTGTGAGCGAGGGCGATAGCATAGAGTAGTTTGGCAGTCGCATGGAGAGTTTTCTCCATCTGTGACTTGCCCACTAGTAGATAGCTTGGCGCGCAGAGGTTTCCACTTATAAGCCGCCTTCATGTTTCTTAGTTAGCCAAGTGACACACACACCCTCCTCCCAACGATAAGTTCAATCACCACTTCACTTCGATTGGGTGTACCTTCTTGTGTGTTTCCTTCATCGCCAATTGGCAGCGTTATACCATATCTATTAGGGGTCAAGTCTATCCTTCCAATACCCCCGGTATAGTGAGTGAGTCACGACTACACTTATCCCTCACGGGTGCGCCTGGTCAGACCACCATCCAACTCCGGGAAAGCCATCGAGTACTCCCACACTGGTACCTTGTGTGTGAATTAAAAGATAATAAAAGAGAAGAAGCTTGACTTAGTACGAGAATAAATGATGCTAGCCACGTTTGGTCATACTACTAAGACATAAATCCTTAATAATAGCTGATTCTGAATACGCGCTGAACATACAAGTACAGTACCCCTACCTGGTTAAGAATCTAATAAATGAGGTCAACAGACAGCTACGCTTATGGACCAACGATCACTCGGAATATAGATGGCCTCCTCGCAACCTAACGGACATAAATTGACCTAAAAAATAACTAGCATTGGCCTCATAACCAAACACCGCCTATCTCCACAGACACTTTAATATTCAATCGTAGCCTTCCCATACGACTTTCCGGCATATATCAGGTCCAGCTCCAAATCGGCTGACCCAACTTTCATTTCCACAGTGAAAAAAGCGCTAGAAACTGCATTTTGGAAGGAGAACCCCGATCGCTTAAACTTGAAAGCTGACCGTGGCATCATACTCACATCACAGGTGACCGTCCCTAACGTTTCGACCACTATTCTATTGTTAGTCTTCTGCCAATTCATGAAGAATAGGGCAGCTTACTCCAGTGCTTAAAGCTCTTCGGCGGATTGTCAAATTTACATCCAACAAGGGTGAGTTTTATCGTTCGCCGATCGTCTGGAAGGAAGGATTTCCCACAAGGTATCGAAATTACTTTTTCATTATTGGCGTCGTCACCCTATTTTCTTTTCAACCTTGCATCTAGTGAAGCAGCAGAAGCGAGCGCATACCTTTGCTGCTAGCCAATCAACATTATCCCGGGTGTATTTTTTGTCATAAAAAGGATCTATGTAGGAATCTTCTTCGTGGTGGAAACCTGGTTTAAATATTGTCCCCAATTTTACCCCGTAATGTTGCTTCAACTTCCGCGTATGGACAATGCCCTCGACACCATGGAAAACCGCGCCTCGGACCACGGCAGACCAGCTATAGAATTTTAGTACAAGATTATAGGAATTAGCTGATGCCATTTCGACAAGCTTACGAAAAATCGGGATTGATGACTCGGATTTGGTAGGACTGCCGTCTCACCCAAGCCTTCACTTCCTTATAGAGATATGCAGATTCGCCGAAGCCCCCAACCAGGAAGATGGTCTATTAATTAGCTTAATCATAAAACAGCTGTCAAGGGATAATATACAGAAACTTTGTTTGAAGAATCCAATTTGTTAGAATCCCGAACCTGCTGCCCCAGCAGGGAGATCACTTGGTTGACGACTGGGTCGAACAAACCCTTCATATCAGCCCTGCTCTATGCTTTAGTCACACTGGCCCTCAATAATACTGGCATCAGTTAGTTTAAAATACTTACACCGTCAATCTCAATTCTGCATCTTCAATCCCATTTTCCGGATTATCTCTCACATATCCGACAGGGATCCGCCAGAAGTCTGTACAAATTGTCCTTCCAAACTCCTTCTTTGCCGTGTCGAAACTGCGCATAAGAGAGCTCTGTGGGGCAGTCTTTCGAGCGGGCCATTCTCTAAAGCTGGGCCCAATTCGGGATTCTAAAAGGCTTAGGAATGCTCTGTCTACTGCGATTGACCCACATTTCCCACCCGAGCCTACGGCGGCTTCGTATAGGCTTAACCTAGGACTTACTTTCTCGACCGTGTAGGTTATCAAATCCTGGACACTCAGCAACCTTCAAAGCTAATGCGATCCAAAGTAACTTACCACAGTTCCACCCCCGGCGTCACAGATTACCACTCGCTCGCCCGGCTAGTTTCCATTAACCCCAATACCGAACACCTTGGGAGAAGAAAGCCTACCTTGAGAGGGCCATCGCTATCAGAGCGTTTGTGGTAAATCTCCTTAAGACAATATGATGCAGCAGCCTCCGGCTCTGAAACCATTGTCAATGTATCCCCAGCCCTGGACGTAAATCCAGCATCCTTGGCTGCTTGGCAGGTTGCGTTCTGCGCCTCGTGACTCCATATCGCCGGCGTCGTCAAAACGAATTGAATTGGCGTATTATATAGTGTATGGACAAGCCTCTGACTCAGTGTCTTCATAAGATGCGTGTATAGCAGTTTGAGGTAATCCGTCGTAACTTCTGCCGCAGTCTTCCCCGGGGGCAGTTGGATGTTTTTGTCGTAAAAGTGCCCCATGGATTGTGGATTTGATGTGGCCAGTCGGGGGTTGTCGTACTGTGTTGCTGCGTTCTGATCTAGGAGAAGCTTAAAGAAACCATGGCGGATCTCGTTCGGGGGGATGTCGTAGCCCCAAGTTGGGCCCTTGTCCGAATAGCTGATTTCGGTTGGGACTTTGACATTGTTGGTGTTTCCCCTACCTGGCCAGCTGTCGATGACTTGTATATTTTTATAGTCAGGTTCAGTCGTGTGAATATATGCTAGCCCTGGAGCTATTGGTTACCCATGATATCTGGCAATTGTGGGACGGACGCTAATTACCAGAGAATGTCGTGCCAAAATCGACTTTAATCCACGGATTAGAATATCTGGAATCAAAAGGGAAGGGGAACATACCGCTTACTACCAGCCTGTGGCGCTCGTTTGACATTTTAGATATGTATGATAGGAATATTATCAGTGTAGAGCGAAAGATCTCCGCTGTGGTTGAAGTTGATGCAAATTAGTGATAACCCCGTGGTGTTGGATAAATAAATTGACCTCGGTTGACTTGAGCAAATTACCGGTACTCGAGTAGAGAGTGTCACAGTCCACCCGAACAAGCACTCCACCCGAGCAACTAAACCCAAACAAGAAGTTTTCAACTGTTTTTCTTGGTCTGATTGGATCAACCATGACGACTGTACTCGTACTCACCGCCCGTTTCCTCATACAAAACCCACCTGGAGCCTGTTCGGGTAGACTGTGACCCCTGCTCCCATTCTGGACAGGCTGGCAACTCTGGAAATAGACTAGGTCGATATAGCCCAAACTCGGACGGTCTGCTAAAGCCTATCATGCCTGATAGGAGTCTATAGGCCTGGTGATTACCGTTGGGAAGAGATCGCTTTAAGGGTATTTTGATGTTGAAATTCACCAGTGATCACTCCACACAAAAGCATCTTTCTTATTTAGCTTTCCTACCCCACCACGCCTTACCTAGTTAGTTGTTTCTTTTGTTACACATTAGCAATCAAAAAGGAGGGAAGGGTATACCTGGTTGCATACCATATGTGAGGATTCGCATACATGGCCGGTAACTGACGGAGGGTAAAGCGGTGGGTACATCGGAAGGATGGTAGTGATGGGCACCGGAAGGATGGCTGGAGGGAGGACCTTTGGGACGCTCTCTGTATTCTATATATAAACCTTATGTACCACCGTAGATAGAAGAAGAAGAAAGCAAGATACTAATCTGAGAAATATAGAGCAATTTCCTCCTCGACTTCACTCTCATTCTTTCCCTATTCATCTCTTCTTCCTTAATTGGCCACTCAAAAGAACACTTGATTCTACAACCTCTTTCAACTTCCATGAGGATTTTTTTTTTCCCTTTTGCCTTCAGTGATTGCGTCATAGCCAATCACACACCATGAGTGATGTACCATTAAAGTAGCAAAGTCATAACAACTCACTTGGAGGGTCACCACCACGTAGAGTTCATTATGGAGCAGGGTGGGTTTTTACGTGATGACCTTGGCTTTACACAGGGCCCAACCATACTGATTCCGTGTGCGGGGCCCCACTTTTTGCCTCCTACTTTTAACGAGGGCCCATTTGAGGCATGGGCCTGGGCAGGCATTGGGGCAGGGAATATCAAGAAAAAGGCCTAATAACGAATGCTACTAGAATTGTTATAACTTACCATTCTCCTCTCCAACTTGGCTTTCTCAGCAAGAATTACATTAAATCCTGAATCTAATAGAACAAAATGATACTCATATTTTGACTTTGACATACTACTAAAGGGGTTCATTTTTCTATTTTGAAATCAATTAACAGCAAAGGCCTCTGATGACACTGAGTTTGATTTTTGCCTGCCAATGCTACATTACCCTCCAATACTCGAAGATCTTATAAGATTGAAAGCTGTTCTGATAAACATTTACATGGTGGTCATTTTAGGTAATTTTCTGTAATATCATATCTAGGATACACTAGTTAATTTTTCTATTGAATAATATATTTCTCTTTACCTTAAATTTCAGTCTTAGTACAATTGCAAATATAGACTTAATTTTTCTAAATGGTGTCCCTATTACACAATTGTAGCTACCAAGAAAATAAAATCCCTTTAGGTACACACTGGTATGTATTAAGAATCTTTGCTTTGGATACTACCATTTTCCATCTACACTTAATTTCTAGGGTAATATGGGGTCTTCCGGCAAGTTGAAAATTATTCACACTAAATTCTGGCTATAACTAGTTTGAATACAGGTAATAAGTCTAATACTACAGCAGCGGGAATATCTACACTAGTACTAGTAGATAGGTAGAACTCGTTAGTTAAGATCAGGATAGCTTTTAGAAAATTGTCTTTCTTCTAACTACTTAGTATGTGCCTGGCCTAATAGTGCAACTAAACACTATATTGGTTACCACTCTACTAGTAGCTCTCAATCTCACTTTTAAGTTGATTTCTCAAGCCAGATCTTCTTTTGTCTTTTATTTCAAAACGTTAAGTAGGCTATTTTCATATCTGACATGGTTACCTAAAGGTCAATATTACTTTTTGGCTAAAGTAACTCTTAGAAGTAAACCTTCTATTATATATACTTATATTAATTTTGTAAAGTTTAATAATATTAAACCTAAATGCACTATGTAATTCAAGTTCCTTGAAGATTAATAGTTGTACTAGTAAGAATAGAGTTTGGCTTGCAATATAGTTAGATAAAATCATATAAGCCACCAATAGTCATTAAGCCTTGGATATTCCCAGAGTACTTTGCTCAACTTAGAGTTATTTAGCATACGAGTACCTACAGATTTACACTTTGGGAATGTCGGAGAGCATAAATATAGTTAATCCAAGAACTACCAGTGGAAGCTATTATATGAAAAGCGCATAGATTTTATCAAACAACAGGTAACAACTAAAATCTTATCTTTTATCAAATGTAGAGGCTGTAGTGGTTATAGTAATAATATAAATTAAGAGTATTTGATATAGATACTCACTGGTTAAAGCCAGGGAACATAAACTGAAATTGAATACATCTGCAATACTTTGTTGAAGTTTCTTTACTATTAGTCTGATAAGAGGTTAAGGTATGCAGTAAGCATTAAGGTAATAATCTTAGAGGGTATCAAGATATTATGTGGTAAAACAATATATAGGAAATGATAGTAAATTGTTGGATAAGGAAGTAAATATCCTTCATATTTACTGTCCTTAAATAGTTCTTTCAACAACTTGTTAGTAATCCAAGATCTATTTAGGAGTCCCTATTGTGTCCCCTGTCAATTTTTAGGCACATATCAGTCAAGTATGTTATTAATCAAAGAAATAATAATAACTAAAGACGAGCTATACTTGAGTTATATGTGAAATCCTATAACCAAACTATAATCAGGTTGTGAAATACCTAAACTATCAGACTTGTAAGTTAAGTTATATGAAAACACGCAAACTATATCAGATTTGTCATAATGAATCTCAGGTAATGGTCTTTGTAAGAAGTAATTGCAACTAAAATGAAATAAAGATATTCAAGCTATAAATCAAGAAAGTACCAGAGACCTGATAGTATTTCCAAAATTATTTAATGACCATCAGCTCCCAATTATTAATATATGATAAAAGCACATTTTCCCAAACTAAGACTGTTATCTTCTGCCACTTTAAAAGAAACTAGCCCTACTCTTGACCTTGTAGTTGAACCTAGTAGTCTAATTCTGGTCTTACCATTTAATGGACCAAAGAGAATATGAAAGAAAAGTTAGCTTAAAAAGGAAAGGGAGGCTGTCTAATAATATTGATTGTATTGGAAGGAGTAGTTCTGGTGCAGGTAATAGGCAAGTCTCAAGAAAGGAGGTGTTGGTCAGACTTTGTATCCTGATTGGCTCTGGAGTACACAAGGTTACCCAATCTTTATCAAAGATCCTGAAGACTATGCAAGGGTCAAATAGGAGGATATATTATAGGGCCAGGAGAGGGTGTCTGATAATTGTCTATAGATATTGGATGTCTGAGGGACGGAGAGGGTTGACTGTGATAAATCAGGTTTCTTTGTCTTTATCTTGTCAGTAATGTTGGAGAAAACATATACAGCAGTTTCTGAAATATATATATTACTTTGGTTATAAATAGTGATTGGTTGAGTTGGTGGGTAAGTAATTATTATCAAAGTGTATCAGCCAGGTTTTGTATGAGTCTTTTGGTATTTCCAGTCACAGGGCCCACCAAAGTCCTGATTCTACATATGTGAATACTGGGCCACTCTTTAAATTATTTGGTACAAATGGGAGCCATTCAAGGAATAGGCAGTAATTATGCTGAAAGTCTTGGGTTCAGTCAGTGTAAAAGTTTGGCCTGCCAGGTAAAATTCACTTCTCTCTTCTTCTTAATATACACAGCAGAGAAGCGGTTGCTATTTGAGCTGAGTATAATATAAAGCAAGCAGAGTAGGTGCAAAGGTTAGCATAGTAGCTAATAGATAGGAAAGAACGTAAAATAAAAGGAAGATTGTAACATAACTAGAATTAGAGATGTGTTATTTAGATTTCCAAGCGCCTTTCAGTTAGGCTTAAATATGGAGGCTTTATATTTAAGTATTATAAGTAGAACTAGAATTGCATAACAACTGTCAAGATTATCTTATACCATACAACTATGAATCTTAGTCCTGAATATAATGTCAAGAATATTAGTAATTGTATTGGTAATTGAACAAGGACCTATAGTCTAATTAATAAACCTTGATGGCTATCTGCATATTATCGTAGTCTTTTTCTTCATAATGGCCGTTGTGAGCTGAATTCACACTCTTCAGATAGAAATCATAGGCAAAATTTATTAGGGGTAGTACTGTTGGAAGAAAGTAGGAGTGTGAGTAAGGGAAGAAAGGAAAGATGAAAGCAAGTAATATGAAAAGGAAAAAATAGTAGTAAAGAGGATTACTAGCCAAGAAAATCCTGGAAAATAATCAAAGTGTAAGCATGCATACATGTTACACACTTACACAGTCACAATAAGTAGGCCTCTTTTTAGCACTTCAATAGTAACAAGGTAATAGCTTACAAACACTTGTTCGTAATGTTTTCTAAACTTTGCATTGTAAGGTATGCCAAGCTGTAAATTGTAAAATATGGCTTCCAAAACTCTGGAAGAAATTCTTATAATGTAATGACTATAGGTATCTTGTTATTTGGGCTCAACTCGCAATGAGAGAGGAGAAAATATGATTATTAGAGTATTAATATCGATTGTTTAAAGAGCAAACCAGCATATTTACAAGTTTCTCCTGTATTGTCAAAACCCTTTGAAAACCTAAGCTACCTCTCTTTCCCAATGAAGTTTATAGAATTTGCAAACCCTACTTCTCAAACAAGATATTACCCAATACAGCTGATCTTATAAAGTGTATATTATAAGGAAAATCTTATAAACAATATCTTGCAAAGTATTATATTATAAAAAGTTGTGTACTAAACTGAGTATAAAATAAAGGGTGTATTTGGTATACTGCCTTTGGAGTGGAAAAACAACACAAAATGCTGTTTCAGTGGGTTGCAATATTTATCTCCACTCACTTTCCCAGCAACAGTTTCGCAAGTGTGGAAACTGCACTTTGAGAACTTCACTTTTGTCAGGTAATATGGAGTTGATAAATTCTATTCTAGTAGAGTTTCTGCTTACTACTATTATATTAAATTCACTGTGTTCAAAATTAACCCCTTCAACAGATTACGAATGTTCTCTCCTTGAGTGGAAATCCTCTCAGGTGGTTGGCAATGCAAACCACTCACATTCTAGTTTGAGATACCATTCAAAAGGCTGTTTCCCAACAACCATTTAAGTAGGTTTATCACTCACCTATCTTTTCCAAATATCCTCTAACTCTTTCATGTGTTTGTGGGATAGCTAACAATGGACCATAAGATATATATTTTCAAATAGCTAGCAATTGTCAAAATATAAAAAAATTGCAAAGCAGCACAACCTTCAGCACAATAGCAGCTCTAATGGATAATAGGATAAAGTCTTGGCCTCTTAAGGCCAAACTTTCTTTCTCTAATGCATAAATTCCGAAAGAAACAATAAACCAACTGCACATATTCTAAACCATTTAGCATAGAATTTGACAAATACCTATTAATAATGTGTAACTAGTCACTACAGACTCTATTCTTATCGCTTCTACAACTTCCTTACTATACTCTATAGTCTAGCCTCTTCTCTTTCTTAGATGAACTTGGTCCGAGTGTGGTTGGTTCACCAATCCATTAGGAAATAGACCATTGGAGTTTGGGAATATAGGGAAACCAAAATCCTGGCTAGACCCTTGTCAGTCAATATAATATAGTTCCCACAAGGGACATCTTTTGCCAATCAAGCTTGATTTCTTCATGCCTGAGAGACTCTGCTATTATATTTTGGTTAAATCTGTTCTGCATTTCCACTAGTACAGAAATATCATAGCATACAACCTTAACTATTGTCAATATTGAGAGACATTATATACTCTCTCGCACCCACTATGGTACAAACATGCTAACAACTGAACCTTCTTTGTTCACAATTTCTCACCTCCTAATTGACCAATACCGAAACAGACAGCTCTTCTGACAAGGGTTAGTGCAGGTGGAGGTCTAATTTCAACACAGATATCTGATAATAATGGCTAATGTGCGTTGTTTGGTCTCCTTACTCAAAATTCCCGTTTTTCTGCAAGTGAAGGGAAATATCTACCCAAACCAGATGCTGATTGAGGAAACAATAATTGCAGATTAATTAAAATTTTTGGACCAGGTTTAAGTTTGCCACTCAGGCCCTGGCAAGGTTCAGGCAGGGGAAATAGGTGAGTAAGGGTGGAAGTTTGGCTCTGGAGGAAAGCGCAGATGATTAACCTGAAGGGAGGTTGTAACCCCTTTTCTCAGTTCCGCAAGAAGAGACTACATCAAACTAAACTCTTGTGAAAGGAAGACAAGGAAGACACACCTCTCTGGTGGGAGAGACGACTACTGGATTATTATGACAGGCCACCTTTATTTTCGTCGGCTATTTGTGTTTTTAATGGTGATTACCCAGACTAACTCTGAGCATCCTTCTCAATTCTCTGCTCTATGCTTATTTTTTGTTTTTGTGGGGGGAAAAGCAATCATAAACTAGAGCATTCAAAATTTAATTACAATATTCTGATCTTCTATGCTATAGACAGCCCCCCATGCCACTCAGACACCCACCTACGGCCAGAGAGCTAGATAGAGAAATACCGAGGTTGTTTTTTTGGTTACATGTTTGTAGGCTTGATGGGTTAGGTGGTGAGGTTGACGGGGTTGGTTGGTGGTATTAAATGGGAGTAGTAACAGGTTTTCAATTTATGTCTTTTAGTAGGTATGTCGGAGGGTAAGTACACGAGTGGAGGGCTGGTACAATAACCTCTCTGAAACATGCTATCCGTTGACGGCCGACAGAGAATGATAACGACACTACGCCACGGCAACAGGCATCAAGAAGGTTATAAAAGCGCCCTCGATTCCCTTCCGTAAAAGTGGTAGAGACGGAGAAGAGGGAAGGCAAAGGAACGAAAATTAAAGAGATGATTCCTATGAATGAACTTCTTACTGAGCTAAGAAGGTAGAGACAGATAGCCAAGGATTGATTCTAAGGCAATAGCTACAATCCCGGTCAGAGGAAGGTCAAGTGCGCCAACTCCAGAAAGTGGGATAGGAGTGATAGCATATCATCTTGTGATGGGCACGATCATGCTCGAGCAGAGAATTTGGCCCATGCTCGAGCATAAATCGTGCTCGAGCACACCAAAACTTTATGCTCGAGCATGATCGTGCCCATCACTAATATCTTCCACAAAATCCAATCTCATACACTACATCGCTTGAAGTTTCCCCAATGGAACCTGCAACGACAGGTGATTGGGGAATACAAGTCCCCAGGAGTATCCTAGAAAATTTCCCAGCAACCGATATGTGGCCACTAGATGGCCGGGATGGATTAAGACACGTTTCGCCCGACAGAAGGAGCATACCACCCCTGCCTGTGTCCGCAGTGCCAATTTTCTGGTGATCATTGAATCCAATATCGGTGGAAAGAACAGAACTCGGCCACAAAAGTGCGAAGAGTGGAAGCCGCCGAGGTGGAGCCTTGGACTAATCATTACTCCTAAACAGGATCCTCTTTCTATACATAGTAGTCAATCAGGGAGGTACAATGGGCTTTGGATCTGGGTTAAGATTGAGGGGAAAGTTACCAGCACTGCTGGATACACAGGGCAGTCACAGGGTGCCGGTCTCGGCATTGGTGTCTTGATACGGTGGAATGTGCCTAAAGGTGGGTCCTCCGGTGAAACGGGAATTCCGTGGCAACTGATCGGAGTTGAGCCCGGAATTGCCAAGACACCATGAGCCGGGCAAACTGAGACACCTGCGATACGGTACAGGCAACAAGAAGAATAGAGGAGGAAGCAGAAGTCAATAAAATTAGGTCCTCTATATAATATTATAATATATTTAAAGATAAAGAAGAAAGATGTGAAACAAGGGTTTATGCAACAGGAACATAACAATGACTTGTATATACAACTGGGTGCCCCTGCAGTCACCGGACTTCCACTTGGGGTTTGAATCATATCTTCAGCCATATGGGTATTCATTTTGGAACTGCCTCCATAGGATCCAATTGTGGGTAGCTGCTTGCAATGCTTGCTTAGTTGTGGAATATCGCTGGTGATGTATGATCGTATTTGGTAAAGTTGCTTGCATATTGAGTCACTTTTATCTTACCTATTCATATACTCCTTTGTATTTTTCAACACAGTACTATGTAGATTCTGTCACTAATTTCACTCTCACCAAATTTTCACTTTTTGTTTTGGAACTACTTTTTCTTAAGACACTTAAAAAAAAAAAGCACTCCCCTCTCCTTCTCATGATTCCCTTTATCTTAGTGCTTTGTGTTCTTCCAAATTCTTTGTTGTGGTGAACTAGTTCCATATCGCGCTTGGCCTATTTACAGAGCCTGGTTTGTGCCTATTTGCACTGTAGATCTATCGTCAGTCCCATTTCTATCTGCTGCGCCACAAATTCAGACAAATATAGGAGGTGCAGTGCTCTTACTTTATGAAGTAGGTTGAAGATTTGGGGTAGGCCAGCCGGGTACCTTAGCTATAGGATATTTCTCCGATCCTCACCAATCATGAATTAATAGGGATAAATTTCTCTTTTGTGTATTAAATTTTGGGCTTATCGCTTGCCTTTTCATCGTCAGCAATATATCATGATTAGGTCTTCCTGTAGGAATTTGGAGGGGATTTAGACATGGTTTTGGACTATTTTCATCCTAAAATCTAGAAACTTGTATAGAACCATGTTATTATTGGTTTATTCATTGGGCAGCTTAAAATAATTCTTTGTCACATACTGTCTTCTCTGGTATCATGTGTTCTATTGATTCTTTTGCTGGAGAGACGTTATTCTGTACTGTAGACGGGAGGCATAGCTGCAATCTGGCAACCTTAGATGTTATTCAAAGGGAAAGGTCGAGCTTTTGCTTTTCACCAGAGTATTCCCACCAGCAATTGTCCAATTGTTAAGTAATCAAAAATTCTCTCGACTATCGTACGTACAATTTCTGCTATTATACTGGTATCCACTTCCCCTATCATCCTCTCCTCCTCAAGCTACCCTTCATAATCATAAACTTTATCACCTGATCGGACCCCTAGAATCCCCTTCTATATCATACATTCCGCCTTTTCTCACTCTCCAGTTTTGCAACTACTGCCCTTGTTACCCCTTTGCCCTTTCCTTACGGAATAATAATACATTGGTGCTAACTGCATCTCAATCTAAGTTCCGCGCGGAGCGTTTTTGATTTTGCCTATCATTACTTCTATCTGATATCCCCTCATTCCAATAGCAACTTTACCACTTCCTCATACAAGAGCTGTGCCACCCAACAGAGTGCAGTCCCGCCACATTTAGTGTCTGCAGTGTTGGGATTGATATCCTCTGATTACAATAGCAACTTTACTACTCCCTCATTGCCCTCCTGTGCCGCCCACTGGGGTGGTTTTAGGCCATGTTTTGTGTTGCTGTTTTGGGGTTAATATCCCCTCGTTGCAATAGCAACTCTACTACCCTCTCATGCCCAGCCCATGCAGCCCATCCGAGTGGTGTCCAGTGAGATTCAGCACCTTGAGTGTTGAGATTGAAATCCACTCTTTCCAACAGCAGCCTCACTCCTCCCTCGCATTCTTGCTGCGCCACCCACTCCAGTGGTCTTTGGCCATATTCAGTGTCTACAGTTTTGGGATCGGTATCTTCTTATTGGAATAGAAACCTTACTACCCCCTCATGCCCGTGCTCGACAGCCTAGAAGACTGGAGTTCGGCCGTATTTGGTGTCCGTAGCGTTGGGATTGATATCCTGTGGTTCTAGGATAGCGGTGTTGCCGTGGTGATTAGATACGTTCAGTGGTGAACTAATGTCCAATAGTACAAAGCTGAATAAGTATATTACAGGCAGATAGACAGAGAGGAAAGAAAGCAAATGCAAATCCAGAGTAGACAACGCCCAAAGAAAGATAAAGGAAAGAAAGCACCAGTTTCCTGTTCAGCATTCGAGCTGTTCCACTGCCGGAGGCGGTTGGTGATGTAGCCGCTGCCCCTGCCATGGGAGATGGTTACCGCCGATGTATCCCATGAAGGCAGTGTGGGCGCATGGGATTCCTGCAGGGGTGGTGGGTGGGTGATAAAGAACGCGAGGTGCAGGAAGCGGGTTGTAGGAAGCGTGAAGTGTGGTGATCTGGTGTTCGAGACAATGGGAGATAGGATGTGTGTTAGAGGTCTGTGGTCTTGGGGTCTCCGAGCTATGACCTCGCTTTGGCCTGGCAACCGGAGATATGTTTTTCCACTAGAGCCTGCGAAGTGGTTTCTCCGCATGTGGGATCCCTGATGCTTCGCCCGATTGGCCATGGGTTGTTCCAACCCTCCATAGAAAAACCTTCCTAATATAAGAAGAATATCTTATGTTATCCTCCAAACTCTCTGCCTGACCTCTTATTAAATTGCTAGAGTAGTAAAGCCGGCGAGCCGCAAAGCCTCATGTTTGCATCTACTAGACTCCACATACTATGGGGTGTTCATGTAATATCACTCACTTAGTGCATAGAAAGAGTTTAATACTCGTGAATTTATTTTCGCTGCTCCTAATATAAGCAAGGTACTATCTCTACTCTAATTATCCTAAGAATCTACAGTATAATCTATGGAAACAAGGAGTTTAATTCAGAAAATCTTTATTTGAACATAATATGGTGATAAAAATAGTGAAAAGCGGTGTCTGGGTTCCGATACTGTCGAAGGGCCATGCATATCCGATTGCAGGGTGGGCCTGGTCGGACCAGTCCTGGCCAAGTCGGTTCCGGTGATTCTGATCGTCTAGTCGGTCTAATTTTCACCATTGGACTAAACTTGACTTTCGACCAGAATAGCTGGTCCGGCCCAGTCTTTGGCGGACCATTCGGAACCCTGTTTCGGGCATTTATAACAACAGCCCCAGCGGCAGTTTTGAAACGCTGCCAACATCTCCTCAACCTGAGAGGTTAGGCGTTGGTACAGACGAGTGTGAAACGAGAATCTAGAAAGTGGCCGAAATGGCAATACCCTACCGAGGAGATTCTATGACGAAATTTCTAACAAATTCAAGGTATACCCACCCTCTCTTTTTACATCACAACCTATTACTCCTTCCCTTTGCACATCACAACTCATCACTCCCCTCTCGTGCCATATCAAAACCCATCACTCGCTTCCTTTTGCCAATCACAACCTATCACTCACACTCCTTTTCCCCATCGCAACCTATGACTCATCCTTCTTTTCATCATCACAACCCATCACCTACCCTTAATAGAATCTTGCAGTAAAGGCCAATGTCTCCCACGATATTCTTCATCATTATATCCTCCTCCGCACATGCTGACGCGGTGAGATACCTCTGGCACAGAATCAAGGATGGTGGTTACAGCTATGCGGGCGAGTATTAAGGATAGTACTTCGTATAAGACGGGGCCTTCTACCCATAAGAGAGTCTAGCTTCAGGCCTGTATCTAGAAAAATCGGGCAGGAAGCACAATACTTTACTCGAAATGGCTCAAAGGGAAAACCTCGAGTTGGTCCCCGAAGTGGGTATCGTTCGGCCATCCTGGAAATGCAGTTAAAAGCAATATGGGGGAAACGAGAGTAGACTTTCCGGTCAGTGCGTCCGGTCGCTACATAAGAACTGGAGTAGGAAATGTGTAATTGAGGGTGTAGAGGGGGGGGTGGAACTTTGAATTCTCCGATTATGGGGATTGATGCCTACCTTGCGTAGCAGCCTTTTCTCTAAACTGAACTTTGTGTCTTTTCTCTCCTGGTGCCCCGATGATATTTGTGATTATTCCCATCTTGCTGCGACTGATGGACAAAATTGTTTTTCCATAGGGTGGAAGTTACTGAGTCAGAAGTGAAGCCTAGAGTGCAACACTAAAGCGTTCTCCGGATCTCATTGGGAAGTAAGGTTGTGTCTTGTAGCTGGCGTCCGTAGTGCATGCATAATCGCTCTGGGGGTACTCACTCTAATAGCACTAACCGTGAAAACGGGAGTGTCATGAACCCTCACGCGATCGGTGCAGTGATTCACAGCTGTTTCACCAACACTTTAGAATAGATCTCTCTAGAACCCTCTAGCTTCTACTTGAGGCGTCTGCTCGTGACCCCCCTAGTGGAATAAGTTTCGATACATGTCTTCTGCCATTTAGCTCTTATCGCCCTTTACTTGGCTATCACCTCCGGATATTCATAGGGCTCAAGGGGCAGTGGCGGTATCCCTGATGCCTAACTATGTTAGGCTCAAAGTGGTGGTGACGTTGCTAAATGGAACTTTCCGTATACAGAGCTCGGCGGTTTTGATCTCGAATAAAGGTTGGAACTTAGGCTCCTCTGGCTATCAGAGATCACTTTTATAGGGATTACCAGTCCACCTATCTGCTGAAGAGGTTCGCATCTCTGGGATCCTGCTGCAGCCGTTTATACCGGGAGTTATCGGATGGGTCGGGCTTGTGCACGAATAGGCGAAGGTTCGAGCCCGCAGTTGTGGGTGGGGATAGGGAGAATGGGGGGCTGGCAATATTGAAGGAAGGGCGTGGAGCAGAAAATTGGGGGATGGGGGTCTTGTTTCCGCTGTCTACTCATGGGTCCGGTTAGCAGATTGATAGGCTATACAGAGGGTATGAGGTTCCTGTTCGAGTGATTGGTTGTGATGGCTCGTGGGTAGGTTGCTAAATTTACGCTAAGCTGCCTAATTTATCATGTGGGGAAAAAAATATGCGAACCATTCATTATCCCATATTAATGGTACCAGTAGCCGCCGCCTGGGAAAACTTGGCAGGATACAGTCCATAAGTGAGCAGTAACGTGCTGGGATCGCTGAATGAGAGAACACTTTGGCGGTTATCAATTAAAGGAGAAAGCTCTATGATGTATACGGGGAATTAGTGGCTGAAACATTGTGTTTGGCTGGGATCGGAAAAAATTACTTGTATTCTATTCCTTGAGGGGTGTGAAAGAGTAAAATTCACACTTTCACACTGTTTGTGACAAGAAAAGTGGGAAGACGCGTTAGGTTGTTTCGCATCGGGTTACTGTGGGGGTAAACAAGAAGCGCGATATCTCTACCAAGACCTTAGACCCACCAGAGACCACGGCTATGTTTGGCTGTGATGGGCCGGTGGTCTAAGGTGGTTACTCTCGCCACTCAGAAGCCAGCGCGAGAGTTTCATTCACCAGAGAGCTCATCACCGCAGTTCTTCTAATTGACAAGTGGATAGTCTAGCGCAAGGTCTATCCCACCAAATACGCAGCCCTACGAAACACTCCGGTCCAAGGACCCCACCGCCCCTCTTTCCTTCACTACGCGCGATTACTCTTCTTCCACAGCCACACAAGGTTCCCTTCATCCATCGCATCTCGGCCCCCTCTCTCCGCTGAGCACTCCGCCCACGATGTTCCACTACCGAACCGCAAGCTTCAACGGCTGCTCCCTAAAGTACTCCGCCTTCTAAGAAAATTGTCTTGCAGCTGCTGCGAGCGTCAACTTCAGCCGCGTTGGCAACGGCCGATTATACATATTCTCCCTAACCCCATCGCGGATCCTCTGCGAGCGGTACTATGACACGCAGGATTCACTCTTCTACCTTGCGTTCAGCGAGTCACATGGAAATCAGGTTGCTGCTGCCAGTGGAGGTGGGACTATTAAATTGTACGATACAATACTAGAAGAGAGGTTTTCGATTACGAATTGGGGGAGCATAAGGGGGAAGTTTTCTGTCTAGGTTGGAATCTCGTGGATAGGAGCGGGTTTGTTAGTTCTAGCTGGGATGGGAATGTCAAACTTGTTTGTTTCCTTCTGCCTTCCACATAGGAGGAACTAGCTAATGTTTGAAGGGGACACCAACTAGCCCCCATTCACTCTTCGCGATTCCAATCCACAGCTGCACTTACAGCGCACAGTTCTCCCCACACTCCCCAACTCTGATCTCTACGGCATCCTAGACTCCATCTTTCGCCTCATCGAAATCCGCTCTCCACCCTCACAAAACGTATCTACTGGAGGTTCATGGCGGGTATAGCCCATAGTGGTGGTGAAATGTGTCATGATCGGCGGCCCGTTTCAGCTTCAAGATTAGATATCATGGTATCGAGGTGCCATTAACGGTAAGAGTAGCAGCTGGAGAAGGGCTCTCACCTGCTTCTTCTATAACTTTTATTAATGTTGCAACGCTAACTCCGAACTCTTCCCCCAGTCCCACTCCACCTGCAGCACCGGTTGCCTCGCTGATTTCGCTTATATTGAGGTCGGCGACTACATCTCTTTGGCTGGGGTCGATTATTGGCGGGACTGTTTTAGACTCGGCATGACTAGGGGTGCTTACGGGGTTGGAGATTGGGAGCGCTGCTGCGGAGGCAATTCTGGCGAGGCCGGGGAGGGAGGCCAGGATGATGGGTGGGCTGATGGAAGCGTAAGTATCAAACTTGTTTTATCCATGGCAAACCGGGGGGGTCTGAATCAATAGCTCAGAGTAGATAAACTTTGTTAGATCGTCAACATCACACATAACTTCTACCATCTACCGGGTTTGATATCAGCTTGACTACTCTTGTTAATGTTAGCGGCTTTACAGAAACCTACATCCCCACCCCCGGCTCTATATCCAGGAGCACGAAGAGCTCGCTAGCAATCTCTACCATGGTGACATTGATCCAGAAAGAAATCGAGGAAAATGAAATTGAGGAAGGAAAGGTTGGAGTGAGTGATTTTGTGATTGGATTGTCTTGCTTTGCTATACTAGGGAGAGAGCTTGAGATTAAGATGGACTTAGAATGGGATGGGGTGGTTGGGGGTATTGCGGGCGGAGCTAGGAGGAATGCAAACACCGCAGCTGCAGTTCTAGAGCAGAAACAGATGTTGAAACTTCCGTATATCTCCTATGTATATTTCATGATATTACTGTATATTTCTCATACTTAGTTTGTGTTTCGGTTCCACCTGTACACTGCTTACATTACTATAGCTAGGACATATTATATTGTACTTCATTATTATTTCAGGATATTATCGGGGATTTTCATATGTTTATTTCTTATCTGGTGTTCGGGATTTCACAGTTGTTTATGCATGGTTTATGCATCAATCTTGGTCATATTATTTCATAATTATTCCTAATATTCCCCTCACACTATCTTAGATTTAGACACATTATTTGGGATTTACTTGGCAGGATTTCAGGGTCAAACATATTCGCACTTATGTTTCTTACATTGTTTTCCTATATTATATCTCTTATACTTGGGGACGCACTTCTGTATAAATATGGTCGCTACCGCCCACCTCACTCTGGTATAATTAAGAACCAGAACTCCTACCAATCTGCTCTACTACTATCTCCGTCCTCGCTTAGTATTCCATGCAAGACCCCTCGCACTTGCGTAGTATTATCCACATAGAATTGATTGTGCCTTTGGCGTTCTCATTTTAACCAACAGAGATAAAAAATGCCTAGGTTAGAGAACGCTAATTAGAGAGGGGGGTGACACAAGTAAAGAACAAGTTTGGACAGAAGGTTGATACACGGTTAGTATTTTTTTTAAGGGCACATGCCAAATCCCCCAGCGTAAATGTACCAACAAGTGAACCCGCCATCACAACCAATCACTCGAACCAGAGCCTTTCACCCATTTTATTATGTATCTAGTAATCATAAGCCACATTAAGCGGCGGAAACATGACCCCTTCCTGGTCTCCCTATCTTCCCCATCCCCCACCCCACC
>QOVD01001022.1:33651-50741 GCA_003521225.1 Tuber microsphaerosporum
GGTGGTGGTGGTGATGATTGTGGGGTAGGTGCTGGTTCTAGTGGTGGTGGTCATCGGAATGACAGTGGTGGGCGACTCGGTGGTCAACAGAATCGTTGGAGTATTAAGGATAGAGACCAAAACAGGGGGGAGGCTTATCCGGTCATTCCCTATCAACACTATGGCACAAATAACGCTTGCACACACAAGAGTTATAGCAGTGTTCTCAATGGTCCAGGGCCCCATAGGGCCCGGAGGATGGACTGCCAAGAGCCCGGGACTGGACTGGACGGCAAAATATTTGTCGTCCTCGTCCTCGAAATCTAAAAACGACTGTCATTAGCGAGGACGACGGGCCCGGCAATCTGAGACACTAATATGTAGGGTGTGCATGAAGACTGCGGGTAGTTATGGGAATTGTAGTCAACGGTGGGGGACCGCGGGGACCCAGAGTGACGACCAGTAACGGTGGGCAACTGCAGTCCTTATGAAAAACCCCAGGGATCACAGATGACAGTAGGGGATAGTGAGGGACTGTTGGTAAATGCTGGTGAATGCCGGTGATTGGAATAAAAGACTTCAATATATTTATTCTGTATAGTTAAAGGAGACAAGGGACAGAGGGGGTACGGGTGTGTTCGCATTGAGGGAAATTATATTAGGAGTTCAGAAAAGCAATAGTGTCTTTGTAGACAGTGAACCCAAGCGTCCAGTCTGTCCGTCTTCCCGTCTGGACGGGACGGACGGTCGTGGCACAATGACGTGCGGGACGGACAGGAATTATACAGTCCGTCCAAAGGTCCGCCCCGGACGGACTGGTGGGGACTACAGGTGTCTCAGTTCAAAGCAATGGAGAACCATTACTCACAAAGGGCTAGGCTTGCCGCCCAATAAGTTCTCTCCCGTTTTCTCTCAACAGGCTCGCTAAATGGAGACTGGAGTCTTGGTGCTATTCCTGGATTCTTCTCAGAAGCATATATCTCGCGTGATTTAGAATCATAGAACTAAGTGTGATATAAATAAAATTAGACAGGCACAACAAGTACTAACTCGCAATTACACTAATGCTAACATCTGACTGAATGTCAGATTCACCAAAAATTGAAATAATTCCCCCAAGCGTCATCTCCGATCGGACAGCTTGACTTTCAAGATCATCCACCATCATTTCTACCTCATGAAGTCTTCCCTCCGGAATTAATTCCGCTTTTCTCCAAGACCTCATACACTCTATAGCTGCTATGACCTTATCACTCAACCTTCCCCTGCGGTCGGTAATAAGATTTTTTCCACTTAAAATGTTATTATAAGTTAGGTCACTTGGTATAAGTAGAGGTAGTATTGAGAAGGAAAAAGAAATTAGACTCACCTGGTGAAAACACGTTCCACTTTGGCAGACATAGCTGCGATACAGTGAATTTCCATTGCTATAGGTGACAATTGGGTCCACTGAGGGTTTTTTAATCGAGTAGACCAATACCGAAGTAAATCATCTACCTCTTCAATCTCTTCTGAACTCTGAAATCGATTCCATTGGTCAATATCGTCGTGTGTCAGCCGTGCACGCTTCTTGGATTTCCAGCGGGACAGGGTTACATCACTTGAAAGTATACTAGTGCTTGTAGTCCTTTATCCTTGATGTAGGCTTAGTTTTGGGCCGGCAGAAGAGAAACTTGGGTGCGGGCTCGGGGGGCGAATATGTAGGGAGAGGGTTCTGTAATTTGACTCCCACAGGGCTTTACTTTTGGTTTGCGCAATTTGAATCCAACGAGGATGCTAAATTCATTTGATCTCAAAATACTTGAGCTTCATATCGGGATCGAGTGCAACAGCTGCATACAGTGCAGGTAGGCGGTCTGCCAATGAATAATATCTTCGATTTATTAATTCAATATTTGTCTCTAGTTTTCAAAGAATAAGTTTTCAAATAGTAGATAGGAGAAATGCGGATAAACCATACTTATCCAAAATGGGCCAGCCGTAGTTAATACTAGTTAATAAATGAATACTATAGACTGACGTATCAGAATATGTAATTTTTGCGGATTCCAAATGTGCTAGAAGCTCATCCATTGCAGGTAATACTCGGGCCAAATACCCATTAGAATGATCTTTTTTGGTACCCATTCCTTGCAGGTCTAGCGTCAATGAGCGAAATGGCTTCAAAATACATAAGATTACTGTTAAATCTACCCAGTCATCTAACGAAAGTTCAGCAAGAGTGACTTGCTCAAGCAGGATGTTCTCTGGAGTCCGGGGAGTAGCTAGATGGCTAGACTCAGTTCTATGTCATCTTCACTTAACTTGGCGCTCCTCTGTTATTGCAATACCAATAAATTCGTCAAGTATATCTCTTAGTTCAAAGGCACGGTCAAATGATTCCGCATCACTTGACCGGCGTGCATTATTCCCCACAAGTGGTAGCAGCGGGCCTTCGTAGGAATCTCCTCGGGCTTGTTGTTCCTTTTGACTAAAACAATCACGGCATTGAGGCGTTCTTAATATCCAGGTACCTATATTGTGTAGCTTCCCCATCACTCCTTTCGTACGCCATGCTTTGAGTGCTTGCTTTTCCTGTTCTATACTGTACTCTGCCTCCTGATAAACCTCTCAGTACCCCATAAAAATCCTTTCACTACGAGATTAAGTATGTGACCAAAACAGCGTACACGCATTATATCTGGTTTAAATTGAATATTTTGAATGGCAAGGATCTTTGATAGCTCGGCTAAGGCACTATTATTGTTGGTTGCATTATTGGTCGTGATGTATCCCAATTTTGGAGCTATCTGATATATATCTAACACCATAATAACAGTTTCAGCAATATTTGCACCACTGTGAGGTCCAAAAAATCGTCGAAAGCTGAGTGTAGCAGATACCTGCATCCCGCTTTCCGTAGCCCAATTGCCCACCATAGCAAGGAAGGAGCAATGGTTTGGCGAGGTCCACAAGTCAATGCTCAAATGGTCCCTGAATGGAATCGTCTCAAAATATGTGCTAATTGTTTTACTTGATGTATGATGCAGGGCTAAGAGCCAATTGCTTATTGTGGTACTAGATTTTGGAAGAGTATGGCGGAAAGCACCTAGAGCTGAGACCTGCAAAGAGTAATAGTAATATGTTAACTCTATTTATACTACTTTCATGATCTATTAATAAAACATAATTAGCTAAAAGATAGTAAGTACTTACACATTTGAGAAAATAGGTAATAAGAATCCGAAAGGTTTGATCTTCTACTACAAAGAATAGTGTATTGGTAACATATATCCACCGGACTAGCATCTCTTTAAATACATCACTATTGAATTGGATACCTGGAATTGGAGTACGGTCCAAGGGAGCCTCAATCGTGGACTGGCCAGCCATATGACTCTGCTCCAATCCACTGTCCGGGTACTCTTTACTAACACCATGCTGATATGCTAGGTGTTGATCCACATTCTTGGTAGAGGACTCGGTATACATTGGTGCACGAAGGGATGGGCCTAATAGTATACTGATTACAATTAGTATCTATTCTCACAGTATTACAACGATACTTAGAAGACTAACTTGAATGGTATAACAAAGTTTTTCCTACGGTAAAGGGTACAGGAATTAGGGTGACTTACATCGGGCACATTTCCAACGCCATTTCCCCTTATCTCAAACCTCAACTCCTGTTGCTGGAAGCAGCAATGCCCTTTCGGTGCTTTGTTTCGTGGAAGAAATGAGAATCGAATACCTAAGTGAATACTGGGATTTTCGCTGGAAAAGTGGGGCACAGGGGGTGTATTTCCTAATTGATGGCTATGGCGTGTAGAGGATTGAGAATTATGCGAAATATGATCTTCAATCAAAGCAGTTAATAGATCTGAGGGAGCGGAGGTTAGGATATCACTAGGAGCTGAGGGATCATCATCTATGTCCATATCATACTGGTAACCACTATTATCGGTAAAGTCTTGAGGTATAATTTGAGAGATGGAGTCATCAGGGCGTAAGGAACTATGGCTACAAGCGGAGGAATGGGACGGAGCTTCAGATATTGAAAGTGCTCAGACAAATGTCAACCTGCAATATAGAAAGGAAAGCCATCAAGCTGTAATCAAACGATAGATAGAATGACAGAATCTTCCGTCATTTTATGTCTCTTGATTTATTTTCAAACCTCGATCTCTATATATCAACCAAATTGGATCTCACCTACTCCCGGATCCGACCAACGAGCCCTACTGATAACTGTCGCACCCTCCAGATGACAGCTTGGCCCTACAAATAACAGCCGGGCCCTACAAATAACAGCCGGGCTCTACCAATTACCGCCGGGCCCTGTAGGGCCCTACAGATGATGACCGGGCCCTGCAGGGCCCTACAATTAACCGCCAGGCCCTGCAGGGCCCTACACGTGACGTCCTGAAGATCCCATTTAACCGAACACTGTGGGGCCCGGCAGTCTACCTCTAAGACGGCTGTCTTAGTGAAGTTAGGACGCTTTGTCCTGCCGTCCTTGCTAACCCTGCCCGGGACGCCCGGGACTACAGTCCTGCCGGGCCCTATAGGGCGCCCAGGACGGTTGGGAACACTGTTTGTAGATCAGATGGGGTTATGAAGTGGTGGAATATGTTAAGGTGGTATTGGATACCGATAATAAAAAGGCAGTATAGTCGTCAATTGCCAGTGTTTAAAACAGAAGAGAGTATCGGATACGAATTGCAAGATTGGATTGATACGCAGATTCACTACAAATTTTGAATCTAACTATTTTTCATATCTTAACCTCATATTTTGTACAATCTCTACCTAGTATGTCTATTCCACTTGGGGATTCAGCATCTTAAGAAACTATTGGGTATTTTGATAGAACTAGAATACTGAACAATCCCGACCTCAGCACAATTGAGGGTATGTAGGAGTCCCTTGGTCAAACCGCAGTCTGACTACAACTATCCTGTGCAGTGCGCTGAGTGGCCTCTTGACTCCCACAATGGCTAGCAGCCCAAATACGAGTGAGGGAGAAAGTGGAAATTGGGCTTACTATTTTGTGGAGCCTTAATTCTTGGTGTTTCGTTTCAAAACTCATATCCTGGCGCGGAGAATCAAATGGCCGAACTGAGAGATTACAGGGGTTAATATAATGGTGGGGGACTGTGGGGCCCGACGTCCTCCACTTGGAATCGTCGGGTATTTGGGCTGGAGGACGGGACGGGACGGCAAAAAGTTGTCCGTCCTCGTCCTGACTCAAGACAGACGGACTGCCCCGTTGCGAACACTGAGTTATAGCGTGATCTTTCAAAAAGCAAGGACGAACTGAAATTAGAAAGTTATTATACATGTACCACGGACGCCAGCCGCAAGACACAACCTTACTTCCTAATGGTATCTGGAGAGCGCATTAGTGTTGTACTCTAGGCTTCACTTCTGACTCAGTAACTTCCGCCCTATGGAAAAATAATTTTGTCCATCATCGGCACCAAAAGGGGGAATAATCGCGGATATAATCGGGGCACCAGGAGATAAAAGACCCAAAGTTCAGTTTAGAGATACGGCTGCTACGGAAGGTAGGCATCGCTCTTATCAATTGCAGAATTCAAAGTCCCCCCCCCTTCACCCTCAATTACACATTCCCTACTCTAGTTCTTGAGTAGTGACCGGACGCTTGGGCCAGAAGGCCTACTCTCGTTTTCTCCATATTGCGTTTAACTGCATTTCTGGGATGGCTGAACGACACCCACGCATCACTGGTTCTGACAAACTTCCCGATATATCTCGATGGGAATCTAAAATGTCAGTCAGGAAAAGGGCGGCTAGCTTTGGGAGACGGTTTCTGGATTGAAGATGACCACGGAATCTATCCCATTCAAGCGCATATTGTCAATGGAGAGCAGGAGAGTCAACCATTAGAACTGCAGTGTTTCTTGCACGCTATCAATTCATCTGCCTTCTGGAACTGACTCGAAGATTTCCCTACGAGCGATTTCGAGTCAAAGATTATACGTCGGGTTATCACTCGTATAAAGTCAATTAAAATTAGCCCTAAACAACCGATAGGGAAGAACACTTTCGAGCCACCTAGCCGTCATAAAGAAAACCAATTTTTGTCGTAACCGGTGTGAATGTGACCGGTTATCCTTGGTGTTCTTCCGGTTTCCTGGAGTTCCCATGGCAGTTTTGACTAACATTGGAGATTTCTGTAGCATTTTCAGCTGGCCATTTAACACGGTCATGGATTCCGCTCCACCTTCAGCTCCCTGTGCTCTCATAACCTTGGGAGTGGGGGGGCATGAGACTCCGGTGTGGAAGAAAAAATTGCTAGGGTTACTGCTACTATTTGGTAGCGAGTTGTTCTAGTGCTTCTTGGATACGGATACGGAAATGGGGGCTGGTAACTCACCCCCGCCAGCGGATGGGTCCCCGGCCCTCTTGTATCCACATGGAAATCCGACGATGGAAACCTATCGCCTAGTCACCTGGACAGTGATTTTAAGGCGAAATTTGAAGACTGCAAAAACATGTATGATGAGCTAGTACGCGAGCGCGCCAAGTATGCCCGCCTGTGTCAACGCAATGAGGACAAACAGTGTACTGGGCCACAATACCCTGGAATATACTTTCTCTCAGGTACCAAGAGTTGGGTAGTTGGAACTTGTGTTTTCCGGTTTTTCTTTGATTCATTGAATAAAATCTGAACTTTTTTTCTTTACCGGCCGAATGTCGAATTGCCATCTTGTCTTGCATGAGTGTGAGTTCAGCAAATTCCAAAGAAAGAAACTAACATAAGAACCCAAATATTTGCCACTCCGCTGACGAAACCCAATTCCTATTGCTTGCAATTGTTCCATGTTCTTCACGCACTAGCTTTCGTCATTTAGACTGTGTAGCCGAGTGAACCGCGGACCAACAAGTTACGAAAGTAGACTTGATAGCGTATCTGACAGGTAGTTTATCAAGCCTAAGACTCAAATGGCCAACCCATTGCCGCATATCGTTCTGGTACCGGTATAGTAAATCAGTTCCTAGATACGCTACGCCGCTGGAAATTTCCTCCTCAAAACAAGATGCCACAGGTGATGAGGGAAAACAAGTCGGCGGGAGTCTCCCAGAGGATCTATAGCCAAACTCAGGGTATGAAATCATCAATGGTAACACAAGAAAACCCAAACTCACCCCAACTCAAACAAATCATGAAAATTCAACCATAAGTTTTGAAATCAAAATTTATATATTTAAGATTACGGAAAGATTAACTTTTATAAAAAACAAACCCAACTTTTATTAATTAAGAAGTGCAAAAGTTGTTGTGGATTGAAAGTTGTGCCACTGACACCACAGTGTGGCACAGGAACTATGTGTAGTTCTCATACTTTTTATAGTGAAAAAAAAAAATTTGTATGAAAAATAATTTGCTTAG
This sequence comes from Tuber microsphaerosporum, assembly GCA_003521225.1. NCBI lineage: Eukaryota > Fungi > Ascomycota > Pezizomycetes > Pezizales > Tuberaceae > Tuber > Tuber microsphaerosporum. Next base: position 41,027 of record QOVD01001022.1, read on the forward strand.
TAGTATAACTGATCATGCTACAAAGAAATCATTCTAGACACTTGCATTTCAAAAAAGAATTAAAGGAAGAACATGAACAATATATCGCAGAAGAAAATATTGCAACCTTTCTCTCATATCAGAATTCATGAGGATTGTATTTTCCTTAATAGCAAAACAGGTAGAATTTCTTGGCTACAAGGAATCTTTGTGTTTTTCTATAAAGTTGGAGGTAAAAAAACAAGTTTCTTAGATCAATACATTTAATCTTTCCTAGAGAATGAACAAAAGAGACATTTTTTGTTTCTTTCAAGACAAAGTAGTTGGTCTTTTCAAAAATTGAAAAAAAAAAGAATTCTCTTTAATGAAAAGAAAATAAAATAAAAAAAGTGTTATCTCCTTAATAAAAAAAGAATATTTCTTTCGTGTAGAAATAAAGCAGTTCTTTCGTTACCTGAGAAAAGGATTTGTCTTGTATGTGTGAAAACAAATATTTGTCTGGCTTGTGTTTTTTACCTTTCACTTTCTAAGGTAATCTTTTCGTATCAACTTATAGTTTTCAACAAAAGTACTACTGTTTTTCAAATCTGAAAAAATTAGACCCTGCTCCTCTGTGAATAGGAAAGATAAACATGTTTTTCACACACTTGTAAAGAGATTTTATGTTTCCTTTGTAGAAATGATTTGTCCTTTATCTCAGAAGAAAAAAAAAAAGAAAAATTTTAAAATCAGAAATTTTTCTACCTTGTTTTTCCTCTACTTTTTGTTTTGTTCTACTTTTTTTTTGCTCTCCATTTTTTTCTCTCTACTTTTCCTTTTTCTCTACCTTTTGTCTCTGTACTTTTATTTTTTTTAATAATAGGGAGTTTTTTTTTTCAATTTTTTTTTTCCCAAAATTATTTCTTTTATATATATATACATTCCACCTCTTATTTTTCATCCCTTTTTCATTTTCTTTTTTTTATTAAAAAGAATCTTTAATAACTTTTTTTAAAAGGTTATTCCAACTTCTTGATCCTTTGCTTTAAATGAAAATTCTGTACCTCTGCCTTCGGTTTTTTTTTTTCTTTATAAATCTTTTCATAGTCTCTTTTTTTGTATCTTATTTCTTTTTTTCTTTTTGTTTGCTTCTAATTTGTTATCTTTTTCTTCTACATTTTTATTTCTTTTCTTCTTCTTTTTATCACATCTTCTACTTGGTTTTTTTTTTTTATGGTTGGAAAATCTTTATACTGAGGTTGCTTTTTTTCTGCCTTGTTTTTTCTACTTTGTTTTTTCTACCTGTTATATTTTTCATTCATTTTAATAAGTTTTCTTATGTAAGCCAGTAATATACTTTCTTGAATACCAGTTTCCTCTCTTGCAGCAATCCAACCATCTTCCTTACACACCATTTCTCACCTATCACAAATCTATTTTTCCCAACAACACTCTTATATACAATAACTTCTATCTCTATTGTTCTAAGCAAATCATGTCTTCCAATCCCAGAGGCAGATCTACCAAGTCTGAACAAGAGAAGAAAAATATCAAGCAAGCCTCTGATAAAAGAAGATATCAAATGACAAAGTCCAAGACTCTACCTACACCAATCTTAGCATCTACCAATAAATCTCTTCCACTTATACCAGTACTACTGCTCAGGTATATGAACATACATGATATTACCTTCTTATTTTGACTTAGTATACTGACCTGCCAACCTTCTTAGTTGTCTATTCCTAATACCAGCATACCTTCTAACATTTACCAACCCTCATTCTTTACTCAACAGAGAAATCCCTCAGTATGCAAAACCTTTTGTAAATTGTCCAATGTTATACTAAATGTATTTCTGCTAGGTAACTTTTACAGAACATTCTGAAAGTACACCGAGTGTACAGGAATCTGATGATGACTTTACTCTTGAACCGGCTTACAATTCTAGGCATAATTTATTTTGATGGTCCAAGGTTCTTGGACTAGTGCAAAACTTTGATGATATGCAAATATCAGAGGTTGATGCATTTCTTCATAATCTGGATACTCAAGAACACAGGGAGGAAACTGGAGAAAGTTCTGATACCAGCAAACAAGGTATGAATTGATGCAATAATCTTCTCAAACAATATATGACAAATAAGAATAGATACTTATTATTTAATTTTAGGTAAATCTTTCAATATAAGTAAGTTGAGAGTTGACTAATGGGAGATTATAATAGGAGAAAAAAGATATGATAGGGTTAGGGTTAGGCACCGAGCAAGCAAAGCGAGCGAGGTGTAAGTCTCTTTATGCAAAGAGAGGATGTGAGGAAGAGAAGAGATGTTTGCTGCAAAGTCGAGCGGAGCGTAGACAGGTGTTCGGCGATGATAGAGGAACAGTAATGCTTGTTTCATCTTTGCGATGGAAAGACTCCTCAGTACGCTGGGCGACCGAGCATATTTATAGTCTTGTCGGCCAGACCTCAGAACACTTGTCTTCCGTCCTCGGAACGGACGGGAGATAAGGAAATTGCAGGGTGGTGTCCTGCAATTTCATAGGATTGGTGGGAGATTAATCGCTCACTTCCGTAGTGGTTGCGAACCACTCTCGCGCGTCGGCGACCTCTTATCCTAAGCGAGGTGTGGGCCGAGCGGTGAGAGGATCCCTGTTATCGCCGGAACCGGACGGATGTGGTGCATGCATGTGCATATGCATGCGATATGTGATGTATCATAATATGATATCACATATCACATCGCCCGGGTAATATTTCCGGATTCAGTAAAAAGACGCGAGAGCGAAATACTTACCTATTTAGGAAGTATGTTACGACTTCCTATTTGGGAGAGCGCACCGGACTTCCTATTACGGAACGCCAAGTGCCAAGCTACACAGCCTCAGTCCAAGCCACCCACGTAAAGTCACATCACGTGCTTACTAGCCACCGAGCCACAACGCCACAACGCCACAACGCCACCATCACGTGATGCACTACAGTGCCACAACGCCACAGCCCCTACTGCGCCACACCCGCCATACGAGCCACAGGTGGCTGGTTAGGTTAGGGTTAGGGGTTCGGGTTAGGGTTAGGCACCGAGCAAGCGAAGCGAGCGAGGTGTAAGTCTCTTTATGCAAAGAGAGGAAGTGAGGAAGAGAAGAGATGTTTGCTGCAAAGTCGAGCGGAGCGTAGACAAGTGTTCGGCGATGAGAGGAGAACAGTATTGCTTGTTTCATCTTTGCGATGGAAAGACTCTTCAGTACGCTGGGCGACCGAGCATATTTATCTTCCACTCGGTCGGGAGCCGGAACACTTGTCTTCCGTCCTCGGAACGGGCGAGAGATAAGGAAATTCTATAGCCAAACTCAGGGTAAGAAATCATCAATGGTAACACAAAAAAACCCAAACTCACCCCAACTCAAACAAATCATGAAAATTCAACCATAACTTTTGAAATAAAAATTCATATATTTAAGATTACTGAAAGATTAACTTTTATAAAAACAAAACCCAAGTTTTATTAATTAAGAGGTGCAAAAGTTGTTGTGGATTGAAAGTTGTGCCACTAACACCACAGTGTGGCACATGAACTATGTGTAGTTCTCATACTTTTTATGGTGAAAAAAAAAATATAGTATGGAAAAATAATTTCTTTAGTGGTATAACTGATCATGCTACACAGAAATCATACAACACACTTGCCTTTGAAAAAAGAATTAAAGGAAGAACATGATCAATATATCTTAATAGAAAACATTGCAGCCTTTCTCTCATATCAGAATTCATGAGGATTGTATTTTCCTTAATATCAAAAAAGTTAGAATTTCTTGGCTATAAGAAATCTTTGAGTTTTTCTATAAAGGTTGAGGTAAAAACAGAAGTTTCTTAGATCAATACTTTTAATCTTTCCTAGATAATGAACAAAAGAGATTTATTTTCTTTCTTTCAAGACAAAGTAGTAGATGTTTTCAAAAATTGAAAAAAACAAATTCTGGTTAATAAAAAGAAAATAATAAAAAAAAGTGCTATCTCCTTAATGAAAAACGAATTTTTCTTTCATGTAGAAATAAAGCTGTGTTTTCTTTACCTGAGAAAAGGATTTTTCTAGTATGTGTGAAAACAAATATTTGTCTGACTAGTTTTTTTTACCTTTCACTTTCTTAGGTAACCTTTTGATATCAACTTCTAGTTTTCAATAAAAGTATTACTTTTTTTAAAATCTGAAAAACTTAGACATTGCTCCTCTGTGAACAGGAAAGATAAAAATGTTTTTCACAAACTTGTCAAAGATTTTATGTTTCCTTTGTAGGAATGATTTTTCTTTTATCTGAGAAAAAAAAGGTAACCTTTTTTAAAAAAAGAATTTTCTCTCCTTTTTTTTTTACTCTACTTTTTTTTTTTCTTCTACTTTTTTTTTCTCTCCTTTATTTTTCTCTCTACTTTTCTTTTTTCTCTACTTTTGTTTTCTCTGTACTTTTCTTTTTTTAATAATAGGGGGTTTTTTTTTTCAACTTTTTTTTTCACAAAATTATTTCTTTTATATATATATACATTCAACCTCTTATTTTTCATCCCTTTTTCATCAACTTTTTTTTCTCTTTTTTTCATTAAAAATAATCTTTAAAAAGTTTTTTTAAAAGTTTTTCTAACTTCTTGATCCTTTGATTTAAAACAAAATTCGGTACCTATGCCTTCTGGTTTTATTTTTCTTCATGAATGTCTTCATAGGCTTTTGTTTTTATCTTATTTCTTTTGGTCTTCTTGTTTGCTTCTATTTTTTTTTCTTTTGCATCTACTTTTTTATTTCTTTTCTTCTTCTTTTTGTCACTTCCGCTATATTCTTTTTTTTTTTTATTCTTGGAAAATCTTTATACTAAGGTTTCTTTTTTTCTGCCTTTTGTTTTCTACTTTGTTTTTTCTATCTGTTATTTTTTTCTTTCATTTAAATAAGTTTTCTTATGTAATCCATTAATAAACTTTTTTGAATACCAGTTTCCTCTCTTGCAGCAATCCAACCATCTTCCTTACACACCTTTTCTCACCTGTCTTTAATTGGTTTTTCCCCACAACACTCTTATATACAATAACTTCTATCTCTATTGTTCTAAGTCAATCATGTCTTCCAATCCCAGAGGCAGACCTACCAAGTCTGAACAAGAGAAGAAAAATGTCAAGCAAGCCTCTGACTGAAGAAGACATCAAATAAGAAAGTCCAAGACTCTCCCTACACCAATCTTGGCATCTACCAATGAATCTCTTCCACATTATACCAGTACTACTACACAGGTATATGAACATACATGATATTGACTTCATATTTGACTTAGTATACTGACCTGTCAACCTTCTTAGTTGTCTATTCCTAATGCCAGCATACCTTCTAACATTCACCAACCTTTATTCTTTACTCAACAGAGAAATCCCTTAGTATGCAAACCCTTTTTTCAATTGTCAAATGTTAAACTAAATGTATTTCTGCTAGGTACCTTTAACAGAGAATTCTGCAAGTACACCAAGTGTACAGGAATCAGATGATAACTTTACTGTTGAACCAGCTTACAATTCTAGACATAATTGATTAAGATGGTCCAAGGTTGTTGGACTAGAGCACAACTTTGATGATATGCAAATATCAGAGGTTGAGGCATGTCTTCATAGTCTGGAAACTCAAGTACACAGGGAGGATATTGGAGAAAGTTCTAATACCAGCAAACAAGGTATGAGTTGATGCAATAATCTTGTGAAACCATATAAGACTAATAAGAAATGATACCAATTATTCAATTTTAGGTAAATCTTTGAATATAAGTTAGTTGAGAGTTGACTAATTGGAGCTTATAATAGGAGAAAAAAGAAATGATGATGAAGAGAACTTGGAAAAGCCAGGTTCATGGCCAACCATTACAGCATTGGAGGAGATAATGTATGATATGGAGGTTGAGAGTGGTAAAGAGATATATCTTTCATCTTCTACAAAATCAAAGGAAATTGGTAAGTTCAAAGAGTTTCATGTTGTAATATGTGTAGTTTAACTGACTAAAGTAGATATTTCAGGAATAATGCTTGGTATAATATCCTTCAACATTCATTACCTACTTTTCTACTAATTTTTGATCTTACAGATAGAATGCAATTAGAGAAGGATTGTTCTGAGGATATTGACCAACCATATAAAGGAAAGGAAAGGAAAGGAAAAAAAGGTAAGGATTTAAGTAAGCAGTATGGAAGGAGCAGAGCTAATTATTCTTATTCAATAGCTTTAAGATTATCCCACATCCATGGTATGTTGGTATAAGAATATTTCACATTACAACAATATCTAATGTTTGCAGGATTAGAAAAAGTGTCAAACTTAAGCAGTCAGCAGGATAGATATATTGACCAAGTTCAAGATACTGGTAGGTATTATAAGCTTGATTTTTCTTAGTATTCCTATCACCTTTTCTCCCCTTATTTTTCAAATGTTAAAAGAATTTTTACAAAATGCATGGTTTTTTTCTTTATAAAAAAAAGTGAAAAGAAAAAAAACAAGAAAAAAAGATAAAAAGAAGAAGAGATTTTTAAAAATGTAAAAAAAAAAGACAGAAGGAGAGAGTTTTTTTTCAAAATAAAAAACAAAAGGAGGTTTATTTAAAAAAATAAAAATGAAAAAAATAAATAAATGGAGGTTTTCTTAAAAAAGAACTCAAACAACTTTTATGAAAAAAACTGTGAAGAGAATTCTTTTTTTTTATAAATGAAAAAAAAAACTTAACTATTGTTTTTTCAAAGTATCTGATTTTTAAAAAGGTTCTCAGAAAAGATTTAACTAATAGTTTAAATAACAGAATACAGTGAAAAATTCACACCAAGGTTCTCTTATACTGATAGCATCTCTTCAGGTATAAATTATCTATAATTATCTTTCACCTTTAACAAACAATATACTAATATGCTTTAATCAAAAGATATAGATATACAACAGAGATCTAATAGAGACTTGCTTCCTAGCAGATCATCCTCATTAGCTGAACAGCTTCAGTATCATCCATCAGCAATAGCAACCTCTCTCTCCAATCAATCCTCAGTTCTTCACAGATCCTCCTCTCTCTTGAGCAAACCAAGCCAACAAAGTATTCTCAATACTGCCTCCTCCGGTCATGATCAAAGAACATCTTCAGTAGCACCAAGCATACCAGAAGTACTTGAGATTTCTTCTGATTCTGAAAATGATGTTGCTTGCAATGCACAAGAGAGAAAGTTTATTGTTGACTATCTTCTCCAACAATACTCCCTAGATTTTGGCTGCTCTGAGCATGTGGCAATACCACAATCACTTACAACCTCACCTATCTGGTCTATGGCAAAAATTACAGAATGGATCAATCAGAATTTACCTGTTGATTATCCTGAACCAGGAAAATTTGGTTTTGGTGGAAGGGTATCTGGTGAACAATGGCAAAGGCTCCTTTGTGGTACAAGTAGGGAACATACATCTCCTCCTATACTTCAACCACCAGTAGGGACTGTTAGTTCAACTACCATGGCAAGATAATATATTGATACCTTTATTGCTAAAGCTAGATGTTTATCAGTTGCAACCAAGGGTCTGAGAGTACAGTTTGCTCCTAGTTGTCTAAAAAATATTTCCAGAGATATTCATCTTTTGTGCAAAATAGAGGAAACAAATATATCAGGAAATATTCATACCCATCAGGTTCCACTACACAGCATTCCCCATTTCTACCTGGGTCATTTGTCTTCCTGCCTACACATTCCCCTTTATGTGTTCCTGCCTGGACTTTGGAATTCTACTATCAAAAAAAATTCCTATGTTTCCAATCAACACCTCCAGCAATGGATAGATATAGGATTTATCCCTTCAATTCACAAGCATTGTCCTGCAGATTACCTTCAACACCTACCACTATCCTTTACCTCAGCTTCAACCAATTTCTTTGCTAGAGGAAGGGAGCAAGGTACACAGGATGGAAGATTTGCGAGTGGCAAGAGACAGGAGCTACATTACTTTCTTCCTGGAAGGTATTTGAAAAATATTTGGCAGGACATGTTGAAACTTGGCCAGAGACCAGGATACACTCACTTTGATGGAATGTTTCGGTTGCTGGATGCAAAGGACCTGAAAATGCAGTTGAAGTCACCTACTATGTCTGGATGTTGGAATCTTTTTTCAGATTATTTAGCAGGGGATCTTGATTTCAACAGCTTGGATGAGAACTATCAGTTCCTGGACTTAGGATTGGAGATTGTTGATCAGGTGAAAGGTGTGGGATGTTGTTACAGAAAGTGTTGCTTGGAGAAATTTCAAAGGGTGATGAAAGAGAAAACTGTTGGGCTTAAAGCTACTACCTATTCCTGGGCATTGACTACAGCTACAGCAAACCAAACATTAAGTTATTCCAAATCCTCTGCACCTTACCAGCATGGCCTTATCTATTCCCAATGCTATTTACCCTTGAAGTCACTTTTTGATGCTGGAGGAACATACCCCTTTCAAAATGCTAGTCTGGATTATTTATCCCTGGGCCCTGAATTGTTAAAAGTTTGGCAATCATCAGGAACTGGAGGAGAAAGATTCCAGGTCAATATGGAGAAATTGGAAAAATCCTATACTCATTCAAGGGATAGGATTCTCCTGGCTCTTCAAGCAGCTATTGAGTAGAAACACAGTTTTGGAATCAGGCACGAACATAGAATGTCCCTTTCACTTTTCCACAATTTGAAAGATCAAGAGGAAGAAATAAACATGTCTTCCATGCCTGATTGCTGTTTCATGCTGGAATCCAGTCAAATCTTTCACTTTCTCTAAGGAAATTTTTTGAGATTTGGATTAGGTTTGGAGTATACAGGCAGTAAGTTGAAAAGCTTGAACTATGACCAGTATCAGGATTGTTCTAGAATTTTCAGAATGTTTCTGCAGCTGCAAAAAGCTTCTTTTACTACAAGTATTTTGGAAGCCCAGGGAGATTTGTGGAGAAGTGAGAGTCAAGGAACAAGCAGACTGCTTACTGGATTGGCACTGAAGGACCAAATGAAAACATATGGGTTCTGTTGGCTCTCCACTGAAGTGCTGGATTGAAGCAGATGGGTATTTGGTCCTAGACTTGCAGCATCCACTATTTTTACCTACATTCAACTTCATTCAACTGCTCTTCATAAAGGAAAAAGTTTATTGCAGGAAAAAAGCCAGTGGGAAGTGTTGGATAAGTTTGGAGAACTCTTGAAAGAAATTGGAAACTCCTCTAGCCACCTGACATACAAAATTCTGGCCTATCTTGGAACAGTTGTTATTCAAAGATTTAGAATTGATGTTTGGACATCATTATTTAAATTTTGTAATGACTCATGGGAGGATTCAAGCTCTTTGAAAAAAGGAATTAGCACTCAGTGGTCAACTCCCCTTGGACTATTGCAACATTCTCACATTTTCACCTAACAGGTTTTCAAGAATAAAGTATTCCAACAAATACAAGTTCAGCCTACAGGAAAGATGGGAAATTCTTTTTCACACTGCAGATAAGTGGGAGGGCCAAGGGTTGAGAAAGGCTTGGGTTGATAAGAGCTATAGGGTATATTTTTCCAAGTGTTTTTCCATGATATCAGCAGTTTGTGATTTGGAAACAGCAAGATGCTGGGAGTACCTTTTAGTGCAAACACAATTTGCAAGAAGCAATTTCCTATTACCATCACCAAGCAAACATTCCTTTCTTCAGAAGCAGTCAGTTCCTGGTCAATTGTCCAAGATATATTGGGTTGCCATACAGCATTCTTCCT
>QOVD01001023.1:0-52862 GCA_003521225.1 Tuber microsphaerosporum
CCAACGAAAACTATTATTCACAACGAATCATGACCGCCGCAAAAAAATGGAAATGAAGAATGATGATAATGAATAAGTAGAATAAAATAGAATAGTAATAAAAAAAAAGGTATTATGAACAGAAAGGGGGTAGTTTGAAGAAATCAAAAACGCTAATCAGAAGGAAGGATTAAAGAAAATATTTTAACCGAAAAAAAGGTGATATAACGGGAAGGAAATGAATCACAAACGCCAAACCAAAGAAAAAAACAAGACTCCCTTTTTTTGAGGCCTCCAGACTAGTCAATCTCTCCTTTCTCATCTCCACTCGTGCTATCGTTCATCCGCCGACTCAATCATAATAAATAGACAAAAGAAATGAACAAATGAAGAAAGTACAAATGAAATGAACGAGGGTAAATATCTAAATTCTGAAATTCCCCACCGCCATCAATCTGCAATCTCAAAATATCACCCGCAAGAATAGGTATACACCAAGCAAAAGAGAAGGGGCTTGGGGGGTAGGAGGAAAAAACAGAAAAAGAAAAGAAAAAAAGACAACGCTATATAAATCAAATTAACCTCCCAGACCAAAGAAATAGGGAAAAGGAAATTTCGAACTTTGCAAACTTATGGCAACTCATGGCCTACTATAATACCCTCCCACCTCCGAGCCTTTATCATCATCTCCACGCTCCGTAGCATCGTCATCGTCTGTTTCTTCCATTGGTAGAGTTCTACCTGGGCTCAGGATAGTGCTGCTCTCTGCGTCGTCATCGTAGGAGGCCTTGTGGAATAGCTGAGGGGGGAGACGTCGACCGGCAGGTTGTTTCTCGCGCTGGCGGAGGGAGTGAGCGGGTAGCGACTGGTGGGAAGTATCCGAAGTGTAAGGACTTCTCGAAAACCTCGAACCGAGTCCCCGAGCATTACCGAGTGCTGCGGAGGCGAGGAAGCCAGCGGCAGATGTCGGGCGGGAAGGTGTGGAACTGGTTTGTGAGGGTGTTTGCGAGGATGTTCCGGTCCCTTTGCCCCTCCAGCTAGCCCACGCGTTTGTAGCAACAGAAGGGAGTCTTGCGGCGAGGGCGCTGGGGGCAGGACTTGTCTCCTTGCGTTCGGCACGTTCCTTCTCTTGACGTTCCATCTGTAGATTGGTCTTCAGGCGGAGGGCAGTATCGCGGATGCTATCGCGCTCGCGTTCAAAGTTCGGAAGGCTAAGCGCGTGGACGATTTCCTCTAGCTCGTCGATGCGTACTTCGAGCAGTTCTCGCAACCAGGTAATTTGCTCATCCTTTCGCTTGATGTCAACTTTATCAAACTTCGAAAGCTCTTGTTCCAATGCCTCGATCCGGGCCTCGCGTTGCTGAAGCTGGCTCTGAAGGACTTCGACTGATTCTCGAAGTGCCCTCTCCTCGGAGGCGTTGTGAGTGGCTGGCGTGGCGAGTAGTTTGGCAGACGTAGCAGCCTGGGCAGCGGCTTGAGCGGCCGATGTAGCAACCTTGACTTGTTCCTTGAGATGGGAAATATGTTCACGGAGGATCTCGGATTCAGAAGAAGCAATGTTAAGGCGCTCTTTCATAAAATCCTTGGTACGTTGGATATCCTCGTTGGCGTTACTCAATGCCCTCTTGATCTGGTGGCTCTCGTCCTCATATTTTGACTTGATGATGTCCAGCTGTCGTTCATACTCGCGTTGCTGCACTAGGAGGGCGGCTGACTTAGCTTTCTCGGCTTCTTGTAGAGCGATGCTGGACATGTCTTCCTGAATGATGTTTTCCATCTCTCCGATCTGTTGCTCCCGTTCGCCTGCCTCCTTCTTCAAAGTCTCCACCATCTCCTCCATCTTCCCACTAGCCTTCTTCACTTGTTCTAACTCAACCTTAATCTTGATCGCCTCCTTTTGCTCAAGTTCCAACCTCCTAACCTCACTCTCCAAGCTCTCCTTTGCCGCGAGTTCCGATTCCAACCGAGCTTCGAGAACTTCGATCCTGGCCTTCTGTTCCTCGGTGGTCTTCTGCCATTTGCCTTGCTCCTTTCCGATTTCTTCTGCCGCGGTGGTCATGTCCTCCTGCAATTTGTCAAATTTCCCGCGGTTTTTCTCTCGGACTCGGATACTTTCCTCCATTTCAGTTCGCATAGTGTCGATAACCCTCCTTAACTCCCTGTTCTCCTCCTCATACCTATTGTTGTCCTCCCGGAGGCGCTCGCTAGTCTGCTGTGCTTCCTTTAGACCGACTTCAAGGCTGGTGTTCTTGGCTGAGAGGTCAGTGACTGATTTCTGGAGCGAGGAGTGAGCGCCCTCCAAGAGTGCGCTTCGCATCTGAGTTTGGGTCAGAGTCTGGTGGCGCTTTTCATCGATTGCCTTTAACCGGCGATCCCTCTCCTCCACCAACTCTCTCTGCTTGATGCACTCCTCCTCCGCGATCCTGAGCCTAGCCTCTAGCTCAACGGCCTTTTCTCGGGAGTCTCTTCTAAGCTGAGCTTCCTCTTCCGCTCGCCCTTGTGTTTCAGCAAGCATCCTCTCCAACTTAGTCATATTCCACTGCATCTCTTCCACATTAACATCCGAAACTTTCTTCGCGACTTCCTCTGTCTTATGCTTCATGAACAGTTCCTCCATCATTTGCCTAAGATCCTCTATCTTAGGTTGAGTTTCAAAGGCTTCCTCTACCATAGACCTTATGTCGCCCAATTCTGAAACATCGGCGACAGCATCGGAAACCACCTCTTTGATTTGTTCAAGCCTTGGCTGCGAAACAGAAAACTTCTCAATAACCTGCCGGAAGTCATCCAATCCAAGCTGCCTCTCCGAACTGAGCTGAACACCCCTATCGATCTTCTCAACAACCGATTTGAGGTACGCGAGATCAATGTCCGGCGGAGATACAGGCTGCTGTGTTCCGCTCGTCAGAGAGCGTTCTTCGATCAGTTTAGCGATGCCAGAGACGGACTCGTGGATGGTATCAAACTTCTCCCGTAAAGCTTCGTAGTTGTCCTTGATAACGGACTCTTGTGACTCTTGGTGGAAATCGATGTTCTCCGCACTATCCCGGGTCACCTTCATCACATCCCCGAGCATTGATCTCAGGGCGGTATTATCGAGACAAAGTTTCTGAAGCTCGGAAGTAAAGTTCATGCCAGCGACCGCCTTTTGAATATCGCTCAAAAGAAGCTTAACCTCTAATAGGTCGTTGCTCTTAACAACCTTCGAGAAGACATCTATAGCGATGTTCTGGAAATGCTCTAAATCCTCTCTTCGCGCAACCTCCTGTCCCATTCTCGCAACGGTGCCGCTTAGTTCATTAACATCGCCTCTCTGTGCTGTTTTAACAAGAATATCCTGCAATTCCAATTTGATATCGACAAGATCACCTGGTGAGGGGACATTTGCCATCATCTCCTCGAGAGAATCTCGCGCCGCATTGACATCGCCCACTTGAGCAAGTTGGTTAAAGGAGTTGATAAATGTCGCTTTGAGCTCTGCCAGCTCGACAGCAGTCTTCGCCGCAGCCTTTGCCGACGCGGTGATAGTATCCTTCACCGTCGCAACTTCCTCAGATTGAGCCGTCTTTAGAAGAGCTTCCAAGATACTCGCTCGAGTCTCCGCCAAGTCATCGTTCAGGTTGCTATCTTGGAAAGCACGGCTAATCTTCGCAATCGCTCCATAGATCTCAGAAAGTTTGTCTTCCGTAGAAGCGCTCCAGTTATGCATCGTAAGAGCCTCGACAACCGCGGACCGAATCTCGCCCTTTCGGTCCTTCCTAGGAGATCTCGGTGGCTGAAATCCGTCGTCATCGCCCTCGTCATCAGCATCGCTGTGGGCTGCTGTAGATATAGCACTTCCCCTCCTACCGGGATACAAAGCAGAATAGGTCCTCAGGAGGTCGTGGATCGATGAGATACTCTTGTTCATGGGTTCAAGGCTAGCACGCAAAAGTCCCCCAACGAGTTCCTCAACGTGTGCATCGAAGAAAAGTCGGCTTTGGGGACGTAGCTTAGCGTCTTCGCTACCAGATATCATATCGTCCCAATCACTATCAGCTTCCTTAGCAATGCCAATTTCTTGTGAAGGAGGTTGATAGCTAGGCCCGCCAGCGGCGTGAGCACGTCCATAAGTTTCTTCATCAGGAGAGAAAGATGAAGCACGATGGGGAGTGTAAGGTGGCACCGCAGCAGCACGTCTCGGACTGGGGCTTGGACCGGCGCTGCGGTCCAGATGGCTAAGTACATGTTGAGGCGTCTGTTCGTCAAAAGCGGGAATGGCCATCCTCTTCGGGCTGCCACGCTTCCATGAAGACAATGTCCCATGTTCCGATTCCTCTGGAGTAGAGTCACCGTCACTGGTACCCGGCTCCCGAACCTCTTGATCGGCAAATATAGGATCAGACACGGTTAGATGCTGGATAACTTCGTCCAACTCAGCGTCTGTAGGCATTGGCCGGGTAATTGGTTCACCAAAGGCATTGGTCTTATAGGGATCCGAGCTTGGATGATAAGATGAATCGTCAATCGGAGGAGTAAATGTGGGCATGTTGTGGGCGACAGGTGGAGGTGGAGGTGGATCAGATGGAGGTGGCGATGGGGTGTGAGCATAACGCGATTCGCCCATCCCGCCAAGCTTCTTGGAGAAGGGTGATGGCGGCTTCGGGCCTGGTGTAAATTCGAAATTAAACTCCTGAGCTGCAGGCTTGTGCCCGAAAGGCGGTGCATTCGGACTGAACCCCTTCATAGGAGGAGTGGCAACTTGCAGGATCGGTGTGGGGTTGCGCTCCGACAGGGTATCTTGCGGTGTGTCTGCAGCAATAAACTGAGCCTCTTCAATTGACAACTGGTCTCCTGCTGTGAGTATATCAAGACGTGATTCGCGTCTGGAAGGCCCATCCCATCTAGAATGTGCGATCGCAAATTCTGCTGCGTCCTCGCTGTTCTTGAATTCAAAGGGTTGGAAGCTAGAACCCTCTAAACCTGCTCCACCGCCAACGGGGACAGTAGGAACCTCCTCAATCAATTTCTCTCCTTCGGTTTCACTTCCACTCTCAACTATAGCAGCAGCAGCATCCGGGGCATCACCAAGTTCAGCAACAGTATCCCTTGTGGGTGTCGGGCTCCCCAAAGATGGTACTTCAGTATCCTTCGCAACACTCAATGCCGGGCCATGCTTAGCTCTTTTTCGCCCACCTTCATCAGCCGAGGGTACATCTCTCCTGTCCCCATTTGCGTCTTCCGCTGCTGCCTCAGACACTTGGTGCACATTCAGCCTGCTAGGCGGTCGGACGACCGAAGGTCTCTTCTTAACCGTTGTGGCACGCTCTGTGACGGGAGAAAATATTGGCGACAGAGCAGAAGGGGTGTTTAAAGGTTGAGAAGCGGGTACCGACTTGGCAAGAGAGCTCGGCGTAAATGCTGGAGCGTTGGGACTAAAAGCAGCCGCCCCTTTCTCAATCAGGCTGGTATGAGAGCCAGTCAAGAAGCTAGGGCGGAAGGTAGCGGCAGCAGCATTGAAGGTACTCGCCCCAAAACTAGCGAACCCGCTAAAAGCACTGGCGCTCTGGTTTCTTGAATGATCCCGAGAGTGGGTGCTGATAGGTGAGGAAGCAATAGAGCCCGGTACAAAAGGTTGAGTCTTAGGAGAAAAGCTGAAGGCGGAGGCTCCTGGCTCGAATTTAAATTCTTTAGCTTCAGCATTGAATTTTGTCGTTGACGAGGTAACAGATCCCGAGGGCCTCGCGGTATCAGACATCCATGCGTTGCTATTGCTAGACATTTGATGTGTATGCGTACTGGTAGTCGCTGGCTTGGAAAACTTTTTGATAGGGCTCGTAGGTACGCTCGGATTTGTGGGCGCATCAGAAAGGTTTGTCCGTTCATCCTCACTCAATACATCGTCACCAGGGTACGACGGGCGGAACATGTTGGATCCGCTTCGACGGAGCCCAGAGCCTATTCCGACCCCAGACATTATCATCGCCAAGGCAGAGTTCTGTCGAGGATCATTGATATCGTAGTCGTGCTGCATTTGGTTCAACGAATTACCCCTACTATGCGGCAGAGGGTATTCCTGGGGGCTAAAATTCTGGGAACCAGGAACTTGAGCTTCTGGCATTGGTAACGATGCAGTATTGTCCTCATAGGTGTGCCGCTTAATGCCCGTCTGAAGCTCCCTGTCTCGTGCCAATGCAGCCTTCTTATTCTGCACCTTCTCAGTCTCCTCGCATGAAACGTCATCGTCGGGATTCGACCGTAACTCCGGTCCATTATGCACATCATGCTCCACATGTGGAATTTCTGGCTGCTCAGGGTATGCCATAGTCGGAGCTGGAGATACAGGGTTTGTGTTGAACCCTTCTGGGTTCGGTTCAGCTTCGCCTTGATGACGATGGCGATGCTGGTGTCCATTTTGTCGCTGGTAATTCTCGACTCCCTCGAGTTCTTTCTGGAGACTAATGCTGAGCTGATGTCGGTGTTTCGGTACAGGCGCATCAATCATAGGACCGTCAAGAATGGCAACCTCGTTGTCCTCTTCCTCCGGTACCGGGTGCCCGACTTGCGCTAGAGGGGACCCGCGGCGTATCTGTTGTTGGTGATATCTCTCCATGCCGACAATCGAGTGATGGTGGTTGTGATGATGCATCCGTTGGTTCGCTTCTGCCTCAGGGCCGTACATATAGTCGTTGCTTGCTTCCATAGGGTATCCAGGTCCGTATATACCCATATTGGGCGATTGACTATAGCCCGGTGAATGGCTATACAATCCTTGTACTATAGGAGAACCGCCTCTCATCGGGCTCCAAACACTAGAACCGCTTAATACAGGCGGAGTAGGCTGTGATTGTGGCGGGGGTGGGGTAAACATAGGGTACGGCCCCCACTCGCCATGTTCCATTGGAGAATTGGACATGGACTGTCTTGGCATGTGGAAGGATAAGTGGGGGTTATGCATAGCAGCCGCAGCACTCATGGGAGAAGGCATATGCGCGGGAGAGTATCCTGGTGTGACAGAGGCCGCCATCATGGAGGGCGAAAAGTGACCAACATTCCCATTGGCACCACTCATGGCAGATGCAGTGGGAGCTGGCGGGGGGAAGGGATTCATGTTATATTGGGCGGGACTCTGGTGGGACTGTGTTTGCAGATAGGGTTAGAAGTCGGTAAGAATGACAAGATACAAGAATCCACGTACCAATGGTGTTTGACCTCTACCTCCCGAGACAGCACTCGTGGGTTCATCATCAAGCAATACACCCAAGGCCCTGAGTTTCTCTTCCCGCAAAGCCTCTACATATGCTTGCCAATCTGTAAAATTAAATAAGTGAGCAAACAGATATAATCATTCGATAAGCTCGAAAAGGTAGAAAACAGTAATCGTTGATCTAATTTCCGAGCTTATACTTGAGCAGAAGGGTAGAATCGAGGCCAACAATACCTCTTCGGTCGGGAATGCTAACTATGACGTCGCTTCTCTCAAACTTGCACTGGGGTTCCGGTGGAAAAGGAACTCTGCTCTGGCCACCGACTGGTTGTGGATCATACCCTTTCGATCTCCATTCCCTCATCCTATTCTCTACTTCCTCCCTCGTTAAAGGCAGCGGTCGTCCGCCATCTATACCCCAAGGTGTGTCCAATGGTATCTGTATTACTACTGTTTTTCCATTCCATCTTTTTGTTAATCTCGGGTTTGGTGATTGTGTTCGGCTTATGGGGAGCGATTTATCATAAGTGGCAGTTGCAATGCCGCTCGTGGCGGTAGTTGATGATGAAGGTGTTCGTAGCATGCTATTATCTTCTGCTCCTGGCGTTAAGGGGGAATCCAAGCCCAATTTATCAACCTCACTGTTCCTCACAGTCTCCTCTTCCTCGACCTCTATGGCCCACTTGCTCGGTAGTACAGGCATTGGAGGCGGCGGCGTATTGATCCTAAAATCCACCAATGACTGCGGAGCTGTCCTGTAAGCTCTGCCGCCAGCCGTACCAATATCGTTATCTGAAGACTCAGTATCACCTTCGGGAACTCTTAAATTCCTCTCCACCTGAAAGTCGGCCGGGGTGATTGTCTTTGCGTTCGAAGGATTCCGACGATGCACCCCGAAATCGTTGGAATCGTCGTTGGAACCGGCTTCCGAGTCCACGTAAAAGCTGCTGCTATCACCTCGTCGGTGTTGCTGATACCCCAAATGGTGGACCCAGTCCTCGGTATACCTGCTTTGGACCAAATAGTGTGCTTGAGCTAAGACAGCTCTTCGTTGTGTTGGCGAGGGACCGGAGTGAATTCCGCTGCTAACGCTGGCTGAATCGGCACCCCTCCTACCCAAAGGAACCCGAGGCCTCAGGACAGGACTTTCGCCAGAGTTGTAAATAGGCGGGGGCTGCTGGCTACTCGAGCTCCTGTGGCTCCCAGCAGGAGTGTAATAAAGAGAGCTCCCTCGTCTCTGCTGTCGGGTGGGCCCTTGGGGCGACGACGCAGTGAGGTTAGACGATGAGCGGGACCAAGATCGCGAATGCGTGTCCTGGCTCGGAGGGGAAAGTTCCGGGTGGGGGGAGGGGGAACGAAAGGAAAAAATTTCTTCGTGCTCTCTAGGTTGAAGAGGCGGCGAAGACGGAGGTAGAGACTGAGAAAAGGATAAGGAGGAGTCTAGTCGTGAAGAGGAGATGGATGAGGGAGACAATGCGATTCTGCTGAGGAGAGAGGGCGAAGATTCGCGTGATGAAATATTAATACTGTTTGTTGGGAGACGGGGCTGCAAGTTAGCTCTAGCTCCGTTGAATGGGTAGACTGGCAAGGGGCCAATAAACGAATTCCTGCGTGTTTCGTACCTGGAAGTAGAAGGTTGACAGTTCTGTCTTCTGTGTGCGCAGTTGTCCCTCCTAGGATCCGACCCTCACAATAGACCGAGAGACTGGAGGAGAGAGATGACAGCTACTGGTCAGCTAAAAACGGGTGGGGGTGGGGAGTATAGGTGTACAAAACGCATCGAGAAGCAGGAGGAGCAGCAGCAAGGTGCAGAGAAAAGGGAAAAAGTGCAAAGGGATTGGGTGGAATGGCGAAAGCCAAAGCATTCTAATGTAGCACTCACCTAGTTCGGTAGGTTGCCGGAGGACATGGAACAAAAAGGTACGGTACACGGGGCGAATTTTTTTTTTTCTTCTCTTCTGATTACCTAAAGAAAGGAAACGTGAACCTCAAGGGAAAAATTAGTAGTGAATAATAATAATAATAATAATAATAAAGTATGTACTGTATGATACCACGGTAAAAGAGAGAGAAAAAGACAACAGCAGAACAGACTGGAGAAAGGGAGATGGAGGCGGAGGAGGAATAGTAGGAGGAAGAGCGGGACGGGGGAGCGAGCTGGAGTGAGTGAGTGTGAGTGAGGTGAGAGAGATGTGCTGGTTCGACGACGACGACAACGAGGAGAAGGACGAGAGGCCAGCGGGCCAGGGTGTGGATGGGTGAATGAGAGGGCACCAAGTCTCGGGTGAACAAATCCACACAATGCTCGAGTACCGGTACCTGTACTGTATCGTGCCCCAGAGCAGAGTTCGTAACAATGTGCATATCCTATTGTAGCATTGATTTTTGTTACATCAAATTTCTATTAAATTTTATTATGCCCACCGTACTCATATTGCGTCCAACTCTTCAGTTGGGTACAGCACGAGTATGATACCGGTACAGTACAGTACAGTGCTGCTCACAGCTCTATCTTTTGTCCGCCCGTGCAAATTTGCCGGACTATTACAGGGCGCTGGGCAATCAAATAATTGGAGAGCCCAATACGTTACAAACATTCGCCCATGCTAAGGCTATGATATATCATATAGTTAACCATTGCTTAGGCTTACAAGTGTATAAGGTAGTGCATGGTACTTAGACTACAGTACGGTATTCCACGGCATCGCGAGTTTACGGCATAGCGAGAATGCCCATACAAATAATCCCTGTTCTATAAAAGTTCTATGGGCATTCTCGCCTCACTGTGGACTCGCTTCTCCGTGGGTTGCAGTATGATATTGGTAACAGATATTGTACCATGGCATAGGAAGAAGGGGAGATATTTGGACAGCTCTCTGGAAGGTGCAGCCGGCACGGCGAGAGCACTAGTACAGTGTTGGACTGTGCTAACTTGCGCCTCATAATTTCCTCATCTGAATGAATAAAATTGCCTTCAACTTTTGAGCAACCAAACCGCATACCATACAATAGACCTCTCTCTCTCTCTCTCTCTCTACTCGTATGCTTCAAACATCTTCTCCCATCATAAGTTAATTGCCCTTGAATTCGGGGAATCACATCCCTGCCTGCAGACATCCAAAAAAGGAGCTCTCGCGCCCTTGCGTCAATCGCTGCGGGCGCCCAACTACTTGAGTAACCGTTTCCCGTCAGAGTGCGTCCACGAAAGGCTAGGCTCTGCTGCTAGTAGAGTTGCACATCACAGTCCGGGGTTGGGACACTAATAGGATACTGTATCATAGAACCCTTTTTCGGTCAAAGTAAACTTTTTTCCTTGCGCTGTACCTTCGTACTTTCCCCCAGAGCCTTGAGCCGGCGACTGCACACACGCACACACGCTCACACACGCTCACACACGCTCACGCCAAACCTCTTTCTGCTCAGCCAGGCAAAACTGCTGCTCCCCCCCTGCTCCTCTTGCTTTGGTCGAAGGATAAAAGAAATAAATAAGAATGCACGGTAGGCTCAACAGAGCTTTGAGGATGGAACACGTGTTTCTGCAGAGCGGCGTGTCCTGCGTCAAGATGTCTGTCCGGTCTGTCTGTCAGGACCGACAGAACGAGTTGAAGAAAAAAGAAAAAGAAAAAAACAAGAGAGAGACGCCTAGCATCTAATATAAAATGATACGATACGATGAAAAGTCGATAGGCAAAAATGGTGCAAAAGGTCCAAACATAGAAACCTTTCGTTTGAGAATGGCAACGTTGGAGGGGGAAAAGAAGAAAAAAAGAAAAAAAGTCACCCCCCGTATCGTTTCTGCGACAAGCGTCCAACGTCTTCTTCTCCGTGTTCTCGTTACGTATGATATGCGGTATGTACGAACAGAGTATCGTATACTCGAGTACTCGTACAGTAGTACGCATTGCCAGTAGGGCCGCCTCGCTGGCAAATCGGACCGGTACTCGAGCACCGGTAATATCGTATCATGTCACACTGCCTATCCGAATGAATGAGCACTTTTTCAAAGGAGGCGATAGTCCACCATACCGGAGATAGCACGGCGGTACCTGAATTGATGCTCATCTCCAACTATCCCTCACCAGGGCCGAGAGAGAGAAGCGAAAACCGATCAACGAGCTGAGGGTGCACGGGTCGGCAGGCTGGTGAGCGCCCCTTCCAGATATCGTGGAGCTTTTCTCCGCATTTCTCTCCCTTCTCGCCAAGTCCCCGGGAAATCAGATGCCCTCGATGTTCACCTCGATCTGCTCGGGAAATAACTGCCAGAGAGACCATCTTTAACTCTTCTCTACTCGCACCCCACTGTGCTCGAGCACCTGTATGTTGGATATGATACCACGATAATTAGTCATGTACTATAGTAGCCCACCTGTACTAGTACTGTACGTGTTCTCACCAGGACAGCCGTGATGGTAGAAGCCATTACTTTTTAGTTTGGACCACCATACGGTGCCGGCAGTGAAAATTGTGAGCAACCTTGAAAGCCCCCAAGTTACAAGTTAATTAGGGTTAGGCGAGCCTGTCAGCGGCAACC
This sequence comes from Tuber microsphaerosporum, assembly GCA_003521225.1. NCBI lineage: Eukaryota > Fungi > Ascomycota > Pezizomycetes > Pezizales > Tuberaceae > Tuber > Tuber microsphaerosporum. The sequence continues at coordinate 11,697 of QOVD01001023.1, forward strand.
CAGCCGCACCTCCAGGAAGCCAGCAGGAAGCAAAGTGGCTCAATTCAGTTCGTCACGATAGCAACGCGTTTCTCAACCCGTTGCCATGTTGATTTCGCGATTTAAGGAATTTCCCGTTTGAGGGATGTCTTGGCAAACAAACACGCGCTCTCACTCACCTTTTTTTTTATTTCCCTTCTTGAACAGTTTCGCCCGCCGCGCTTGCTAGAGGAATGAATGCCCTCGAACCCACCAACCCCCCCGCTCTCCCACGAAAACCACAACCCATAACAACAACATCAACCCTTCCCTTAGGAGGAGTATTTATTTGGTTGCTCCTGGCCTTTTCTTCTTCTTTTCCTAAGCTAATTGCTTCCGCCTCTTCACCTGCACCATCCATTCATCCTATCTTGACATAAAAATTCTACCTATCGTATACCAAGACTGCGAAAACAAAATGGTAATTTCCATCTCGCCTCCTTCCTTCCCCCCGCCATTGACTATCTATCCTGACTAACCGACACCAACAGTCCTCCCACCGCCGCCGTCTCGCTCAAGACCATTCCGCCCTCCGCAGTGCGCCACCGGCAGACTACTTCTTCCCGCCAAACACCGCCTCAGACGATCTGACAAGCGTGCAAATCTGCCTAGCAGGGCCCACGCAAACCCCCTTTGAGGCCGGCCTCTTCCAAATCCACCTCCGCATACCGCCAACGTACCCCGCGGAGCCGCCAAAGGCTTCCTTCAAGACCAAGATCTTCCATCCAAACGTGGACGAGCGCACCGGTGACGTGTGCGTCGACACGCTCAAGCGTGACTGGAAGCCCGCGCTCACATTAAAGGACGTACTCCTTACCATCCGTTGTCTGCTGGTGTACCCGAATCCGACTAGCTCACTAAATGAAGCTGCTGGGAAATTGCTGTTGGAGGACTACGAAGAATATGCGCGACACGCACGCTTGATGACAGGCGTGCACGCTGGTGTTCCGGAGGAATTGAATGGGCTGGTGGAGGAAGCAAGGAGGCGGGGCGAGGATGAAGATCAGGGTGTGGGGAAGAAGAAGGATCCAAAAGCCCCCGGTGAGCAGAAGAGAAAGATTAAGCAGGCTGTTAAACCATCCACTACCGTAGTTCGCAAGGACAAAGGCAAGGAGAAGGAGAAGGAGAAGGAGATATGCTCTGACTCCGAAGGTGGTGACTCCGGGAAGGAGAACGCCGAGACTAGGCGCTTCGTCGCGAGACCTGCGTCTCCGCTTGGGAAGCGTTCAATGGATGAGGCGCAGGAAACGCGCGACAGTGCTAGCGGTATTGAAAAGGGGGAAGACGCGGAAGATAGTGGACGCAAGTCGCCAAAATTGCGAGAGGGCCAGAGTGCTAATTCCCGCCCACCGCTTGCTGCCACCACCACTACCACCGCCACTACTACCACTAAGAAGAAGGAGCTCATCATCAAGAAAGATCCGACCAAGAAACCCGCCGCATCCGGAAAGTCAAATAAGACGGGAGCAGCAGCCCGAAAGGTCGGCCTAAAGCGCTTCTAAAACAAAAACTAAAAAAAAAAAACAATCACAATCACAACGGCAAACCGCCACGAACACAAAACCTTTCTTTTGTCAACGATACTAATGATCGGGATTTGGTGGGTCGGGGGAATTGGGTTGGAGCTACATTTTTTTCGGGCGTTTTTTTTCTCTCTTTCTCTTTCTTTCCTCTTGAATTCGATTCATGTTCATGTTTGCCCGGAATTAAAAGTTTTAGTCTACAGTGGTCTTGTCTTGTCTTGTCTAGTCCAGTCTTGGTACTGTAATGCGTGGTTGTTTACCGTGTTCCATAGTCTATCAGCGCGCGCAAGGGATCGGTGGATAAGGTCTCGGTTTGGGATTCTAGTACTATACTATAGAAGCTCAAATAATTAAACTATGTGCTGTACGGTTGAGAATTCCCTACTTTGGAAAAGTGCGAAGAGAGAACAAAAAAAAAAAGACCTTACCAGTGGAGGCAACCCAATGACTATAGTTCAGCCTTAGTTGGGGAAGGATACTTTCTAGTATACTATCTGCATCAGGTCAATCACAGTCGAGATGCGTACTGCAGCGGTGGGATCAAATACAAGGCTAGGTCTAGTTTGGTCTAATTGTGTGTGTGTGTGGATGTTGCTGCAGTCATGGAGTATCACTCGGGGGTTGAATCCCTGTTCGTGCGGGTGCGGTCGGAGTATGAGTGGGGTATTTAGTTTGTTGGGAAGGCGGGGGGGAAGGGGTTGTGTGTTGGAGCGCTGTGGAACAAGTGGTACCGGTATCATACGGGAAAGTGAGCTTGTTTGCTTGGTGCCCGTGCCCCTGGGGTTTTACCGTACTGTAACTTCAGGGCCTTTACGTAAGCCGGACAGGGTAAGGGCGTCTTGTCAAGGAGGTGAAGGTGTGTGTGGTATGTATGATATAATATATTATTAAGCTAAAAATTTGATGGGCATGATATTTTTCTGTTTTGTTTTGTTCAATTATCTTTTTTTACAATATAGGTGCAATGTCAGAAGCATACTATACCACCAAGCGGATTATAAGGTATCGAGAAGGTCTTCGTGTCTTGCTCGCTCAGGGCGCGAAGTGTATATCATGAAAAAGTGTTTTTCCTTTTGACCAAATTTTTTATTTTATCGGTACGGTACGAGTATCGTACATTGCGAGGAAATACCGGTACGGTAGTATAAGTTAGCCTGTCCTCGATCCTGCGAAATGCGAGCAGTATTATACCTCGGGAGTAACGCGGAACTCAATTCTTCGGAATTTTATTATGCATAGCGAAGTATTATACCAACCTGGATACGAATAGTACACAGCGAAACTCGTGTCGTACAACACAAGCCAAGGTTGAACAACGGGCAAGGGGATCTGCACAACAGGTGCCAGGGCTCTCATACCCTACCGTACCGGGTTTTCATTTCTGCCTGGGAGTACCCTACTTGTGGAACCTAACAATGCACAGATCGGGTTCTACGACACCGGCGCTCGTATGATAAGCAAGCAAAAAGTAAGGCATCCGAGGACAGGGGTCGTGAATTTGTATGGATGCCCAGATATGCACGGATTTTTTGACATATGTTTTGTGAATCCATGTTCTCGGGTGCAAGTGCTTTGCCTGCTGCGAGTACCTTAGTGTCATACTTGTCCTAGGACATGAGTGCCTGAAAACAGGGGGAGGGGGTACATTTTGTACCGGTATTGGCACTTAGATACGCGTAGATTTTTTACTATATATTTCTTTAATCCATGTTTTCGGGTATGAACTTTGTGGCCTGGGGTAAGTACGGTAATGAATTTTACTACGGTACTGTATTATGTCATAATTATATCCTCCATGTGACTATAGTGCCGGCACGGTATTGGTGCATAGCTATTAAGATTCTCGCTCAAGGAAGAAAATAAACAAGAGTAGAAAAAGTTTGCTGGTAAAGTGCTCTTAGTCTAGTCGGAAGGTTGTGGTCCTCGTCCGGCTACCACTCCTGGTAGGCTGCTCTAGCACCACTTTTTTTTCTTCTCTTATTTTTATTTCCATTTTTAACCTTTGCCGGTACTGGTATTTGTCTCATTGACCAAAATTTTGCGTGTCTGTAGTTGACAGCCATCTATGGTCGTCCACCCCGTCCGGGACGACGCCAAGGGCAGTTCGTCCCGTCCTTTGGTCGTCCTCACTCCGTCTTGGACGGGCGGGGCGACTGGGAGCACTGGATTTTGGTGTGGTCAAGAGTTTGAACTATCATATAACGGAGGAGGAAGTAAAACCCTTGACCGCAACCAAAATCTCGAGCACAATTTCCTGGCTATATATCCCTGGTGCGGTTCGGTCGGTCTCAAATCGTTTCCTACCAACCGATGTGGACGTTGGTCGGCTCTCATCGCCGCTACCATTCACGTGTTCCTGTATATAGCATCCTAATGGTCCCTTCGTGCTCTATCTTAGTGTCCTACATGAGTGGTGTTCGACCGTTGTTATCTTGAATATGGGGTTTGATTGTTTTTTTTTTAGCTTGTGGACCGGCCGGGTACAGCTAGGATAGATATATGATAATATTGGATCGGGGCTGACCTCCCCGACAAGTAGCATCCCAGCTGCCGGTGCTTCCTCACAATCATTTTCGCCAACCCATGAGAGTGGTGTGCTACACTCACTCTCCATTGTTTTAAGATCGATTTCCTTCATCCTGAGTATGATAGAAGCTCCGCTGCTCCAACTTTGCTTTTTTTTTTAACGGCCCACAAAAGTGGTGTCTTGTTGTTTTGTCTACACAGTTGGGGTCGGCATCTTTCCGTTTAAGGAAGATCGCCACTATTTTCTCATGGCCTCTCCCAGCGGCTCAGGAGAGGGCAGTTTTTGAGCCCATGCAGTGCCTGAAGCCTCGGGGCCGACGTTTTCGCGGTCGAGCAGCTTGTTGGCTATTCCTGTGCTGCCATTCCTCACAGCCCACAAGAGTGGCCTTCTACCCTTATTGCCCACTGCATTAGGATTGATGTTCTCCCTCGAGTAAAGCCTTTACCACTTCCTCCTGTTCGTTCCTCTGTAGGCAACCGGAGCGGTGCTATTTTTTTATATAGACTTAGGACTAGCGTCATCCTTTCCCAGAAGCATCTTGACTATTTCCCCATTCCTATTCTCTATAGCCCGCAAGAGTAGAGTTCGGCCGTTGGCATTAGCTATATTCGGATTGATGCGTTCCACTGGGAGTAGGATCTCGACTACTCCTTCCTGTGCACTTTTCGTACCCCGCAGGGGGTGGCGCCCTGTACTTTTTGTTCACTGAATTTGATTAACGTCTTCCTATTCCAGGAGCATCTTCATTATTTCCTCATGGCTTCTCTCAGCAGCTCTTGAGAGTGGTGTTTCGCCCCCATTTGGTGTCTGTGACTGTATGGTCGACCTCCTCGCTGTCCGATAGCATCTGGAATATTTCCTCACTCTCCAACATTGCGGCCCATAATAGCGGTGTTTGGCCGGAGATATCCACCGTTTCGGGCTCATGTTGGGCTTTTTGTAGTGGCATTTTACAGCCTATGCAAGTGTTTCTAGAGAAGTCAGCGGCGTTAAAGTCCCAATATTTCATCTCGATTGAAGCAGCTACGGTTTCTGTGGTATGGTATATCAAGATATGATATTCCGTGGAGTTCAGTGAATCCCCCAGGACAACTTTCCTCATCCACGGCCAAGTGTAAAGATTCTTTAAACAGAGTTTAGCAGATACATGGTTCTCGTATTTATTAAGCAAATGAAGTGCGGGTGATTTTACGCTTTCCGTCATTTCCCTTCGAACGTGCATTCCAGAGTGGCGCTAAGCGTATTGGATGGAAGGGGTTAGTTGGAGAGGCAGCGTAGAGGGCCAGCGACGGGTCCTTGACATACTGAAGATTTGGATAGGCTGAGCAGGCTTCAGCAACCATCGCGCGAGGGTGGCCATGGAATAGACCGGGATTGGCGTAAAGACATTCCTGTAGGGTAAAGTGAACCAAGCAGACGGTTGAGGAGAAAGTCTTAACAGTGATAAACCCTGGTGAGTAGTCGAGTAAATGTCCTTATTGAAGGGATATTATCGATATGGTTTGTACAATCTAGACTCAGTACTAAGGGGGACGTAGCAGGAGACGCCTTGGAAAAATTGAGGCGGGACAAAAGTATGCGTGTGTTCAATTCTTAGGGGGCGTTTGGCACGCCTTGATTCGTCGGAACTTTTTGCATTTGTTGCGTGGTCTGGGCATCTCGCAGAATTGGATGCAAAGGCGTCCCCCGCTGGGTCCCCCTTGGTACTGCGTCTAGATTGCACGAACCATAGATTAAATTTCTCTGGAGGTTCCCCCTGTAGGTAAAATTAATATAAACTTATTACGCTTATCATATCCTAAGCATGGATAGTCACTCGGCATCTGGTACCACTGCCAAATAGAGGCCGTTTGGTAACGAGACGGGCGGAACGCAAGCAAGGAAGCAAGGTCCTTGTAAAGCGTTTACAGGAGTAAACACTAACCTTCGAGACCCGGAGGGAAGACTTTTCTCGAGCGCTACTGTACGAGTACTTTTGTTGTATCCACCCCCAATCTGCTACGACTCCCTGCATAAGCGGATCCGCCGGGTACAATTTCTAAGTAGCTAGGGGATCCGTGGGCCACGGCGCTAGTAGACGCTGTACTAACATAATTGGTTTTTTTTTAAAAAAAAATACAAATAGAGAAAAAAGATTTTATTTTTTTAGCAAACGCTTTGATACTACGTACAGTAGTTAGCCCAGTTCCACCATGCTGCATTTTTTCTTCAGGCCAATGCCGTCTTGCCCCTTCTCACTTTGTCACCTCTACCCCCCCTCTTCGGGACCCCCGTACCTGCCTTGGGCTTCAGAATTGGGGACTTGACATTGATGAGAACTGCTACCGCAATCTGGCGCCTCGGCCCGGCCTCGGCAACCTTCCTCCCCTCAACTAGAGCGGCCACGGCGGGCTTCCCCTCCTCCCGCCCAGACTTCTGCATCGACTCAATAATGCGCATGCTCCGGCGGAGCACCTTAGGAGGAGCCCTAGTGCGAGGCCCTTCAGTGGCTTTATCGGTAGTAGTGGTGGAAGGAATACTCTGATCCTCTACTCCCTTCTCCATCTCACCCTTTCCCTTAGCCTTTTCCACAATCCTACCCCTCAAATTCCCCACAATAGCCTTCTTTTTCGTAACCCCAGCACCAGCCCTGGGCTTCAGAGCTGGGGAATTGGCCTTGATAACAGCATTTACGGGCCCCTCCTTCTCCTTCTCCATCGCAACGCTAGCCTTGGCCTTCAGTGGAATATGGCCACTCAATCCCTCAATAGTCTTCTTAACGGGACCAGCCATAGCAGGCCCCTCCTCCCGTGTGGTAGAAGCAATAGTGAGCCTACCCTGCCCAGACTCCTGTGCCAATTCGGTAATACGCATGCTGCGGTGCTGGGAGTGTTGAAACATCTTACGAGGAGTCTTGCCGCGAGGGGCTTTCTTGACTTTATCGGTAGTCGTGATTTTTCTATTTATGGTAGGCGGGGGTGCGGAGCTTTTCGCGTTGCCCAGGGGCCCTAGAGATGTTTGATGGGCCACCTGCGGAGCTAGAATCTGAGTTGCAGTCGAACCAACAGTAGTGCCGGCGGTAGTAGTAATATTGTCATCCTCCTTCTCTTTATTATTCTGCTTCTTCATTTCCATCACCATCTGCTTCTCTTTCTTGATCACCTCATCGAGCTTGATGGTGGCATTCATTCGGGCTTCGGAGCTTTTTCTTAGAATGGCGAGGAAGCAGCCATGGAGGGCACGCCAATGTTCGATGGTGGGTTTGGTGGCCAGGTGCGGAGAGGTGACAATTGCCTCAGAACTTGCCATAGAAGTTTCGGCGTTGTAACTTGGGGTGGTGGTGTTAGGGGTATTAGTATTCATAACGGGTGGTTGATGCCGAAGAATTGAGGTAATGAGTTAAGAGTGTTGTTTGTTAGGGAGATGAATGCTTGATGAAAGTCCTGGATGTGTGTGAGGATTGAAGGAAGGAAGGGAAAAGAAGGTAGATATATAAGTCTTTCTCTATGGTAGGGGATTTGGTATGGAGGATGAACACAGGGGACTCGGGAATGTTGGGATCTTGAATGGCGGATAGAGCGTGTACTTGAGGACTGGGTTTGGCCATTGGCCATACGACACCTGGTGGTGAAATGAATGCATTTTTCTATTATGCTTCGTTCGATATATTTTCTAATTATGATAGGCTTGCCATTGATAATGAGTCCCTGCACCGCCTGCACTGCCATTGAGGTTGATATGCACGAATAAGGATGGAAACATCGGGCCAGACTGGCCCTACACCCTATTGGGGCTCAGTTTTTTCTTGATGCTATAGGATTGCGTTTTCAGCTATGATAATATTATGTAGTTTTCTAGAAGCCTTATTATAGTAAAAACACCGGTAACCAAAGGGAAAGGAGGCCCACGATCAATTACCTTGGGGGGACCCTTTTAACGCCCACTATGTCCTAGATAGGAGCCGATCTCCAACCTTTTATGATATCCACCCCTTGGTGATATTTGCCTTGTCCAATATAGAAGATGAGTTCAAAAGCTCTTGTAAACGGGAATTTCTGAGCAAGTTACATTGTATGGCAGTAGTTTGCCTAGGTTTGCGCTTTTTTTCCAAGCTAGTGCTATACAACTTATGTGCGATAGTGTCATGTTATTTGACTTTTGTTCAAGATTGCCCTCAATGCCACAAAGTGTAATTGGATCAACTAACAAGCAGTTTGCTCATTGAGATATCTAAAGTACCATAAAATTCCCATATTGAAACAGAATAAAAATTTCCAGCAACAATGAATAGCCATGCAATCCCTCTTGACATGAACCAATGACCCCAATTGTCCCCAACTCAAATAGGATGCTCCTACTACAAGATATTCTTTGGCCTGGAGAAAAACATACCCATCCGGATTTCACAGCAGTGTGTCCTACACCAGTAGTGTCAACGTGCAGTAACCTTGTATCACCATTTTTCGACTAACAATCTGTGAGAAATTAATGGAAGCAAAAAGCAAACTAAACAAAAGTAACAAGGGGAAATTTTTTAACACTTCTACTACAAAATTTAATGTTAGAAAGAATTGGGCTCACCTAGTAGGAGCAATCCTTCATCCTCTCATACCCCATGAAAAAGCGATAAACTCTTCAATAAGCAGCACATTTCCCGGTACGAAATGTAAGCAGATAAACACCTATGTCAAGTTAGTAAATTAACCAGAGAAGGCTGGTCTGTGCTCCAAAGTCTAGCTTTAATGGTTCGAAAAAAAAGAGACCTCAGTGGATTAAGTTGGCTACTGCTAGATGGCACATTGGTTTTAGGTTGCCCGAGTCTATCATCACATCCCAATAGAAAGGTGCCACCAGCCAAACCTGCGAATTCTCTCACATCAACAGAGCCCATCTTCCCATACTATTCTTACCCTTTTCCCCAAACAGCACCGGTATGCCGAAGCATTCCTCCACCTGCGCTCAAGAGCTTAGCAGATTGAGCGAGGTATGGTTTGGTGAAGCTAATTTTTAGTTTTATTTTCCTTTCTCATTGACAAAAATCTCACAAGAGTCAAGTTCATAGTACATCACTCGTGCGAGTGAGAAGTTATGATTGCCACTCAAAATTCTGTCCTCTGCCTTTACCTACGTCTGGACAACTGCCACTTGCTTCCCGCCTACCAAAAATACCGGCATCTATGATACTATATAGGCTAGCGAGCCCCTACTCGAGACCTCAAGCCTCGACCTTTGTTTCCATAGGTGTTGGTTCGCTGTAGTGTTTGTGCATGTTTGGGTGTTTTGTATGTAAAATTTCCTTTCTTCCCTGATTGCATTCCACCCACCTTTCTGGGATTACTGCTCTATCGCGGGGTGGCGGGTGCCTCCTCCTATTAAGTGAGGAAGTGTAATGTTGGGTTGTAGGCATAGGGCAGCGACCTTTATTAGATGATCTAGGTAGATACTGTTTGTTAGAGGGTGGCATATGATAAAAGAAAGATTAGGGAAGGAGCCTGAGTCCCGATAGGGCTTAGGATCTGCCTAGGAAGATGTTTCCATTCTTGTTCGTACATCCCGAGCTCAATGGCTCCCTGCTAGTCAATAGCGAGTCGGATGAAGAGGGGGCTCGTGTTCAATGGCAAGTCTAATTAGAAGATATGTCGAAGGAAGCACAATGGGAATATGCATTCATTTCACCACTAGGTGCTGTATGGCCAATGGCCAAATCTAGTCTTCGTGCACGTGCTCTATTCCCTATTCACAATCCAACATTCCTAGAGCCCCATTGTGTTCACCCTCCGTGCCAAATTCCCAGTGTATAAAACAATTATCTTCCTCCTCCTCTTCCTTACCTTCAATCTTCGCGCACATCCTTGACTTTCAGTAAGCATTCATCTCCCAGCAAAAAGTGGAGAAGACAAACAATACTTTGAATTCATCATCTCAGTTCTCCGGCATCAACCGCCCGCTATGAATACCGATACACCCAACACTACCATCCTCAGGGAGAACTCCGGAACGATTACCGCAAGCCCAATGGCTGCCATCTCATTACCGGACCTCTCCGCTAAAGCCGACACCGAAATCATAGGCACCCTCGAGGCTGGCCTCTACGGCATGCTCACAGGCGACGATGAGATGGTATGGGAAGCCTATGTGAGGCTCACTGAGATGAAAAATAAGGGGGAGGAGAGGGAGAGGGAGAGGGAGAGGGAGAAGGTGAAGGTGAAGAAGGAGAAGGAGGAGGAGAAGAAGAAGGATGACAATGTCGCTTCTACCGCCACTACCACGTCGCCTCTGACTAGGACCCACACTCTGGCTCCACAAGTACCCCATCAAGCATCTCCGGAAAACCTAAGAGTTACGAAAAACTCTACACCCTTGGCTATCGTACATAGGGGGATCACTACCAGTGATAAATTTATGAAAGCCCCTGGGGCGAGGACTCCGAGCGAGGCACCTCAACGCCCCCAACGCCGGAGCATGCACATTATGGAGCCGGCCCAGAAGCACGCGCAGGGTGAGCTCGCTGTTGCTTCTAGCATGCAAGAGGAGGAGGGGCCTGTTGTGGCCGCTCCTGTTGGTCAGGTTGCGCAGAAGACTAAGGCTAAAGCTGAGATGGGGAAGGAGAAGGGAGCTACCATCAAGGTCGAGTGCCCGATTCTGAAGCCCAAGGCTGGTGCGGGGGTTACTAAGAAGGCAGCTGTGAGGGGTTCGAGGGATAGGATTGCGCAGAAGGCTAAGGTTAAGTGTGGAGTGGCGAAGAGCAAGAGTATTACTGCTGCCACTACTGCTGATACCGTCACAAGACTGCTTCGCTCTGGGGCTCCCTCCCCTAAGGCGCTTCCAGGCCCCCGACGCCGGAGCATGCGCATTATTGGGTTGATACAGAGGTCAGCCGAGGAAGAAGGGGTATCTGCTGCGGCAGCTCAGGTCAAGCAGGAGAAGGTTGACGGGGCTGGGTTGAGGGGCCAGATTTCGGCAAAGGCTGTTATCGATAGCAAGTTTGCGATTCTAAAGCTTAGGGCCGGTGGGGGGATTACGAAGGAGACGATTGTAGGGGATATGAGGGGTAGAATTGCGGCGGAGGCTAAAGGATCGATTGGGATGGCGAAAGTGGAGAATCAGAGTATTACTCCCGCTACTACTACCGATAAAGTCATCGACGTCCCTCGCGCTAGGACTTCGTCCGAGGTACTGCACAATACCCAACGCCGGAGCATGCGCATTATTGAGTTGAGGCAGAAGTCTGCATTGAAGGAAAGGGAATCTGCTGGGGGCGCTCTGGTTGAGGGGAAGAAGATTTCTGGGCACGGATTGAGTCGCCAGATTGCGGTAGGGGTTCTCATCGATGTCAAGCCCCAGATTCTGAAGCCCAGGGCAGGCGCGGGGGTCTCAAAGAAGGAGGGCAAACCGCGAGGGGGCAAGAAGCCATCTGTCTTAGAAAAAAAGTAGGACGGTAAAACTGGGGCATGTATTTTAAAAGCGTCTGCTTGAATAAATTTCTTTTTTTCTTTTTTTCCTTTTTTCCTCTTCTTCCCCCCCCCGAAGAAAGTGTCTTCGTTTGGTGCCTGCTGGAATCATGCCCACGGGTCCATAAGATCACTGGCTACTTTAGGAATTGCCAATGAATCAGCTATACTAGGTTTTGTAGCAGATTCGAAGGCGAATATAACAAAAGTACGGTACCGCCCAAGCCCCCTGTTGAACTCTCAAGGGCCCTCGTTTACACTGGTATGTGTTTCGCTGAGTGTTTCATTTCTTTGTTTGCCCCCCCGCCCTTCCAGAGTCGTGGCGGGGTTGGTGTGCGATGGGTGTGGGCTCGCACCAAGCAAGGAAACATAATAGGATTCATGTTTGTGGGTTTGGCTCTTCTGAGGCGATCTAGACATGCTTTTTATCTTCAAGGGTGGTGTAAGGTAGCCCATGGGGCACACACAATGAGTAAAACTGAGAAAAATTCACATTTACCCTTCCGGATTAATTCCCTCTCGAGGTGCTGTATGGTGGCCCTCGCAATGTTCCACCACCTCGACACTTCAACTTTTGTAGGACATGCTAGACGGATAGAAATGAGAACCTTGGTTATGGGTGCACATTTCCTGGGCTAGTGAAATGGCACTGAGTCTTTCCTAATAAAACCTTTATTGTATGTCCAAAACTGTGGTTCGGTAGAGAGTGATTTTTGGTGGTGAATGGTGCTGAATGACATTCCTAAATGCACTCTCCGACCCTCGGGTCACCACCCTTTGAGGTTTCATCCCAACTATGTATTCGACCAGGGCTTTGATAAGAAACAACAAAGTGTTTCACATCACGGGTGATATTTGGTGAACATGCGCAACCCCTCCTACATGTGCAACCCCTCCTCTGATAATCCTGAATCGCAACTTTTCCAAGTTCACCGTTTTCTGCTACAAGCATATTTGAAGAAGCAACGAGTAGTTGCAGTATGAACGGCTCACTTCATGGTAGCAATATCATCTGGGTCTGTCGGGTTACCACAATTTTGAACTCCCAGCAGTACTTGTATCTGGTAATCGGTATCTATTATCACAACTACTCGGCCTGTGAAAAAAAAAACCTTGTCTCATTTTCAAATACTTTACACGAGATGTAAATACCGTCCCAGATATTACTATTATTTATTCAAGTAGCAAAACTATCAGCCGTCTATAAAAACGACTTCCCTAAGCGCACAGAATAAATACTCAATTGGCTTGCCACCCATTCATCGTTTCGAAAGTCAATCTTATACCACTCTTCTAGTGAATTCATTATTTGCAAACTTATCTACCTACCCTAGTGCAAAGCCGCTAACAATCCATCTAGAAATACCTGAAGGATGCATCTCCGTAGTGGAAAGTAAGTCTCCCCCATTCCCAGCTCTCCCCCTACCCCTATTTTCGGTCCTAAATAGTAGGTGAGATAAATAACTGACAGCCCTCTCCCTGCAGGAAAACAATCTTCACTCCTTGTGCGCCGCGAAAACGCTCGCCTGGTGGCCAACGAAGTGCCCCTCTGGCAGGGACAATTCCAAAAAATACAGGCATGGCTACCGCTCCGCATTGCGCTCCTCCAGACACAATAACTCCACCTTATACTCCGATCACTACAAGGCGGGATCTACGCAAAAATGATTGGAGCGATTTAGAGGTTGTGTGCGACCTTGGTTCTGGAACAGATACTCGGAATAGCGGTGGTGTACCTGAATCTGGATTGGAGAGGGTGTTGTATGTGTGCGGTGCTGGGAGTGGAGAAAGAAGGGAGAGGGAAGTGCCTTGGGTTTTGGCATTGTTTTTGTGGGGATTAATGGTGATGGTATTTAGCATGTTGTATGCTGGGGAGAGAGGTGGGGCGAGGGAGAGAGTGGGGGGTGGACACAAGGGTGCTTATGGAGGCCCATCTCTGTGGGAATGGTCTGTTTTCCTCTTGCGATTCGTCAGTAACCGTGGAAGATTCAGGTAGCTGCATAGAAGTGGTGGAGCAGCAGGCGTTTGGTTATTTCGTTGGTTTTGGTTGGGGAATTGGTTTGTTATTCTTATTTAGTGCGGGTTGTAGAGAGATTGTGTAGTGCTCGAAACCCGGATCCCACCCGCATACCCCCTAGGACGTATTTTCCTTTATTTAATAAGGATTTGCGGTAGCTATAGAGTGGGGTACCTAGCAGACAAGTAAACATCATGTATCCGAAAGCTCTCAATCTCAGCTTACATTACCTTCATCATTTCAAACCAGAGCTCTGCGTTCTAGAGTATAATTCAATGACTGGTTGATATAAAAGCCCAATTCTACTTTCCCGTCCGGTGCCAGGACGGTATTTTTTCACTTTTCTCATTCGTTTTTTTGTCATTTTTATAATTGCTTTACTCTATGTCGCATTGCTATTGTGAAATTCCTTTTTACTTTTATCTTTCCTATATGTGGCGATTTGGTAATTGTACTCGAGTACAGCCCAGGGAACGGTCAAAGATTCAGACGGATGACCCGCAAACGGTGGAGTGCGTTCTCAGGTTCTCAGGTTTGTTTTTAATAAACAGATCTCGGAACAAATTCCTAAACTCGAGTTCTAGGGCTGATTGTAACTAATGGCTACACTGTGAACACGAGAGAGGATCAGACCACGTTTCACCACTGCCGAGCTAATTCTTCGGCGAGTATGACACCACAGCCATCGCAAACTGCCTCCTATGCCCGACTAGAGGACCGACTCGAGCGGTCACTGTGACGAACATCCTCGCGGATAGGTAGCGCAATTAAGCGAAATATGGTGTTTGTTCCACGAACAGTAATTTCCAAACTAACGAAAGCCTAGCGACGCGAGAGAGAGAGATAAAATACCTTCTTGGTGGATAAGGTTCGTAGCATCATTCCCCCGACTTTCTCCGAATAAGCGTCTGGGGATTTAGATAGCGATTGTTTAGTTGGAATTCGGTTAGCTAGCGAATGCGTGATGTATTGCTATATAAGATTCGACGATCCGGGTTTCCTTAAATTTGGAAATACGAGAGCCTCTACCACTGGCAATATTCCAAAGCCCCAGCAGATGCGACCGCTCCTCGGGCTTCCCACGAAATGTCTCTGGCAGGAACAGGTGCTACAGCTGATGAGCTAACAGCTGAACGTACTGAGACGGTGCTAGGCTACATCGCTGCAGCAAATGCTGCCGGTGAAAAGCGGCAAGTTAATGCGAACAATCTTGAAGCTGGGGCTGATGGGCCCGGTGATGATCCAGGAGGCACGATCCTAAGAAGAGAGGAGCTACCTAGAGGTGGGTTGGCAGACGATGAAATTGAGCCAACGCTGGAGGAGTTGGCTACGCTCAGAAGAGTGTCGGATTCTTTTCCTATCACCGCTTATTATGTCGTGTAAGTTTATCGAAACCCTGCAGTGTTCTCTGACCTAACAGCATCGGTAGAGTTGTCGAACTCTGCGAACGGTTCTCTTATTTTGGCTGCAATGCCCCCCTGCAGGTATGAATTGTGTATATTCTGTATAGAATCGATTCGAGAGCAAGACTAAAACGCCTTAGAATTATATATCTTATCCTAAGGAAGGCAATAAAAAGAATGGCCAACCTGGTGCGCTCGGTCTCGGTCAGCAAGGAGCCACGGGTCTTACAAATTTCTTCCATTTCTGGGCATACCTTACGCCAATCCTGGGTGCTGTCATGGCCGACCAATATCTTGGCCGCTATCGGACTATCTGTTATGGGTGTGGTCTTTACATCACAGGGTTATTCCTCTTATTCATGACTGCACTGCCTGTCTCAATCAACGGAAACCATGCATTGGGAGGATTGATACCCTCATTGATTATCATCGGAACAGCGACCGGCATTATCAAGAGCAATGTTAGTCCTTTGACAGTAGAGCAATATCGCAAGACAAGAAGATTTGTAAAGACGTTGGAGACGGGAGAGAAGGTTGTTGTGGATCCGGTTGTGACAACCCAGAGCAGTGAGGATTTCCCGGAGATAGTAAAGAGATGAGGCTGATCTTGATAGTTTTCAACTGGTTTTATTGGGCCATTAATGTCGGAGCGTTGTCTCCTTTGGCAACAGTAAGATTTCCCTGCATAGTCTGTTAGCCACCTCCGTCTCCTGACAATGTCTATTAGGTCTTTTCGGAGAAGAAAGTGGGATTCTGGCTTGCGTTCTTACTCCCATTTCTGATGTTCTTTGTTGGTGTTGGCGCCCTTATCGCAGGGAGAAAGAAATACATCCGCCGCCCACCAGAGGGGTCAGTACTTCCCAACGCACTCCGTGTCGTTGGTATCGGAATCAGATATCGGAGTTTAGAGGCCGCAAAACCATCCAACCTAAGAGCAAAGAACCTACTTCATAAGTTGGAGCCTATAGCCTTTGATTCTCCTTGGAGCAAAGCTAATAGACTGCGCAATTAGGTACAATGTGAAGTGGACTGATCATTTCGTTGACGAGGTTCGCCGTGGGTTAGTTGCATGTAAGGTTTTGTATGCTGTCTCGATCCCTATTTTCTAGATGTCAAAACTCACATCATCTTACCAGCGTTGCCTATCCATTCTATTCCATCTGCTCCAACCAAGGCTCCAATAACCTTGTCTCTCAGGCAGGTGCAATGAAACTTGGCGGCACGCCTAATGATCTCATCTCCAAAATTAACCCTTTAACCGTCATCATCTTGGTCCCAATATTCGATCGCGTGGTGTTCCCAACGCTCCGAAAAGCTGGTATCCACTTCCGCCCGATCACTCGCATTACACTTGGTTTCCTTATCCAGTCCTCGTCCATCATCTACATCACTGTCCTGCAGTATTATATCCATAAGAGCCCCCAGAATTCTATCAATGTGTGGATTCAGAGTCCCTGTTATGTTCTCGGCGCTATATCTGAGATATTCACGAATATCACGGCGCTCGAGTACGCATTTACGCACGCACCGGCAAGCATGAAGAGTGTCGTTACATCCGTGTATTATTTTAACAATGCCATCGCCGCCGTTATAGGAATTGCTCTTACTCCAGTAAACAAGGATCCAGAGATTCTATGGACTTGTAAGTTTTTATTGAATCCCCGCTGCTTAAACTTGGCATGTGATTGACAGTTTCGCAGATGCTTCGATGGCAGGCGCTGCAGCAGTTGCCGGTATTATATTCTGGTTTACGTTCAGGCATTTGAATGAACAAGAGGATGAGATGATGGATCTCGAATCTAGGGATGTCGGACACGCTTCGACTGGTACTTCAAGCACTGCACAGGAGGATTGTTCTGATTCAGCCTCTCTGAGAAAAGCTAGTACCTATCCTATAAAGAGTAAAGAGGTGGGATAGGAGAGGGGTCATTTTCCGTGATGTGTGGAAGCTAAAAAGGAAGTTTGTTTTTGATTCATTGCATGTATTACGATACTCCGGAACCATTCTATGGGGATATAAGATTTCCGTTGAGTAAAGGGCGATTCTTGTACCTAGTCCATTAACACTCGATGCAGTCAGAGTCGAGTGATAGTGTGAGATTTTAAGTAGTGACAATATACACATTAGTATATCTCTAGTAGCAAGCTGAGTCCCCCAAATCGAATTCATGCTACGATAGGAGTGAATATAAAACCTCTAGGGAAGCGATATTCGAGCTTGTGATTGTTTATTTCAAGTAGTTGGGGTTTCAGTTAACCTGGGTAGGAAATAGCAGGCTGCTTTTAGTATAATTGTTTGAAAGAAAAAAACAAGGTGTCATAGAAAGGCGCACACCCTAGCTCATGTAGAATCGGGTGATTTTATCATTAAACTTTTGGGTTATGCGGCCGGCCTTTTTTTTCCATGAATTCCTCTGTACTTTTACAGCAGAGACGGGGATATAGCCCTAAACCCTTGACACCGTCCATGCTGTCATCGCTCAACCCCCTTTTCAGCCTCGCCAAGCCTCTCGATTCCACCTGGCATTTCCATTTTCCCACCCGCGAGCATCCACCTTCATCTTCAGTCAACACTGCGTACTACAGCCCAATTCCACCGCAATGCGTTTGATCACCTCTACTTTGGTATCGATCTTGGCTTCGGCTCTAGCCGTTACTGCACACAACATCCAGCTGCACGCCCACAGCAGAGAATGCTTTCATGAGACGTTGCACAAAGACGACCGGATGACCGTGACTTTTCAGGTCGGTGACCGGGAATTTGGCGGAGCTGGAAATCTGGATATTGATTTCTGGGTGAGTTCATCTTCCCTTATAACCTGATCCGGAAGGGAGAGGGGAGCAGAGTATTGCCTCTCCCCCTTTTTTATTATGGTAGGCTTACGGGAGCAATGGGGGCTGATCAAATCACTAGATCCAAGATCCTTCCGGCACTCTGAAAGTTAGCGAGCATTCTGTCTCCTCCGGTGACCATTCATTCGAAGCGCATCTTGACGGCAGATATACCTACTGCTTTTCCAACGAGAATAGCAGCGTTGGTACAAAGGAGGTTTCATTCAACGTTCACGGCATCGTCTACGTACCGGAGGAACCCGAATCTTCGGATCCCCTAGAACGCGAGGTTAGGAGCTTAGGAGAGATGTTGAACCAGGTCAAGGATGAGCAGGAATATATCGTTGTCCGGGAGCGTGTGCACAGAAACACTGCCGAGAGCACGAATTCGCGAGTTAAGTGGTGGAGTATTTTCCAGTTAGGTGTTGTTGGTGGAAATGGTGTTTTCCAGGTGTGGTATCTGAAACGATTTTTCGAGGTAGGTTTTGGTGCTTTTTGTAACGGCTCAGGGGGGAAGAGTCATGCTGATAATTAGTAGGTCAAGAGAGTCGTCTAAGCATTTGTTTTCTGTCCCTTTCGGTCTTTAAATTGGTAGGACGGATGGAGATCATTTGCTTTTTTTATTTTTTTTATCCTGTAAACGAAATAATGGGGTGGTTTGAGCTCAGAATTACATGCGGCTTGAAATTGAATTGAATCTAGACGGACTGTGTTCCACCGCTGCGATTAAACCGATTAACTTGATCGCCCATCCATTGGACTTTTCCGGCCCATCTTGGGAACACATTTGCCAGAACTTTTCTTTCAGGGTCTAGATCTCTTGGCGGAGGGTACCTTAGCCCCAACTAGGATTATCAGATGGTGCAGTCTCGTAATCAGATCGTGGGGTGGTTTAGTTTGGACCCCGCGCCTTTCTTTCCAATGTCCATCCCACGTTCGCATCTTCTCATCTTAAACTAAATTTAACATTCCCTCTCCAAATTCCCAGCAAACACCCCCGGAAAATAACCCACAAGATGACAGCCACAGACCCTGTCCCCGCCCTCCGCAAGGTCCTCGGTGATGACAATCAGGACAACCTTGCCCTTCGATTCCGCGCCCTCTTCTCACTAAAGCACCTCGCCCGCAACGGTAGCAAACCAGCAATAGAAGCGATCGCAAACGCCTTCAGCAGCAAATCCGGTTTCCTCTCCCTCGCCCTCTTCCACCCCTGCTCCCCTCCAATACTGACTTACCCAATCTCACAGCCCTCTTAAAACATGAGCTCGCCTACTGCCTCGGCCAATCCGCGGACTCTTACGCCGCACAATTTTTACAATCCATCTTAAACACCAAATCTGAAGACCCAATGGTCCGCCATGAAGCAGCTGAAGCCCTGGGCGCCCTCGGACATGCCGAGTCGCTTCCGCTGCTGAGAGAATACCTGGACGATCCGGAGGAGGTAGTGCGGCAGACATGCGAACTCGCAATCGCGAGGATTAACTGGGCAGCTTCGCAGAAGGGCGGGGAAGAAAATGGCAAGAACGGTAGCGATCAGGAAGGGGGTTTATTTGCGGGCGTGATCGACCCAGCGCCATCGGCCAAGGGCGGGAACGTGGAGGAATTGCAAAGGACATTGAACGACCAGGGGACAGACCTGTTCGAGCGATATAGAGCTATGTTCCGGTTGAGGGATATCGGGTCCAAAGACGCTATCGATGCGCTGGCGAGCGGGTTTGGGGACCCGAGTGCTTTGTTTAGGCATGAGGTTCGTTACTTCATATCTGTTCCCCTACGATCGATCAAGCTAATGTGATGCAATAGATCGCATTCGTGTTCGGCCAGTTATCGGATCCGCACAGTATTCCAGCCCTGATCAAAGTTGCCGGGAACAAAGAGGAAGCACCAATGGTTAGGCACGAAGCTGTGGAAGCGCTGGGGAGTATTGCGGACGAAAGCGTCGACGCGCTATTGAAGGAGTATGCCAAAGACGGCGAAGCAGTAGTCAGGGATAGTGCTGTCGTAGCGTTAGATATGGCGGAGTTCGAGAGGAGCGGTGGCTTCGAGTACGCACTTATCCCGGGCACTGCTTGAAATATATTACGATAGGTGAGAGTGTCTGTTGGGGAGAGGGAAGAGGAGGGGCTTCCTTGTTACTCTGTTTTTGTCGTTTTTATGCCCGATTATGGTATGGCAGAAAAAATATGATATTAGGCCTAGTTGGGAACAATAGATTAATTATTTTCTTCTATTCTGGTGTTTGAATGTTCTTTTTTTTGGCTGAGATACCGTTGCACATGTCAGTCTCACACAAGCCCTTTTAATTCAAGATTCCACGAGTGAGAAGGTGTGACCCTAGACCTAGATCAGTGTGTAGGGGGGGGGGGTGAATCACTGATAAAATCTACAATTCTCGCGATTTTCATCCCCCGGCCCTCCGCAGCCTATGCAAGTATCATAGAATATTCGTGCAATACAAAACAAAGGCAAACCTGCCATGCATGCTCTGCAGCCCCAGGCTCATGCGTGAGTTGGTATCGCGGTGCACTTATCATACCAACGATATTCTGAAACACGTCCCAGGGCACTAAAGAAACCCCTTTTCAGCGACGGTATCATAAGGATTTACCGCCCACTTTGCCCAAGCCTTCGAACTCACCCCTCTATCTCATCCACCCAAACAACCGATAAAATCCGCATCGGGCTCGCAGAGGAGATGCGCGTAGAGACATTGGAGATGAAATCGTGGCTCTCTTGTCAGATTTTTGCTTCAGATGCGGTGGCGGGTGGGGCACTATAAAGGCCTAGCAGAGATTGGGCTTTTTTGTGGGGATTGGCTTGTGCTGTCCGCGGGACTCGTGATGATGGTGATGGTATGATAGTAGTGGTGGTGGTGTTACCCGAGTGCCACTGGAGTCATGGTTGGGAGGCTGCGGGCTTTTGGGGAACCCTATGAGGCTCGTTTGGTGGGATGAATGGGATTTTGGTTAGGGGTCCAGTTACTGTGTGGTAGTGTGTATGCTCTAAGTTACTCGTAGTGGCACGATGGATGCACTAATCTTCCTTAGATCTGGATCTAAAATCTGATAAGCAATGCATTATCTAAAGCCATTGCTTAATTCCCCCGTTGAGTTAAAGGTATCGCATACGGTCTGTGATCTTGGCTCAGGACTCCCCAGGCACTTATGGTCGAGTACTCCCTCCCTTCCCAATGTTACCCGTGCTTACCCATTGTCAATGCCGTATTATGCCCTAGCTGTCAGATCCTATTTTCCTACTTGGCAGTCTGAAACTGCTGTGGCAGGGCTAGAGTGGGTTGGATCATCTGAGATCAAATGAGGTTAAGGCTGAATGCCATTAAGGTTAAGCGCATACCGGTATCATAGCCGCGACCACGACATGATGCACGGACCACGAGCTTACTCCAACAGCCTCTCAACTTTAATAACAAACAATTCTCAGCGCGCAGCACACCACATCCGCCTGCAATATCACTAACACCCTACCTCCTACTAATCCACTACACACGACATTTTCCCTGACAATCTAAAGAATTACCACAATGCCAAGAGCAACGAGGAATAATGCTTCGGGTCCCCTAGTATCGCTCCCCTATAGGCGCACCCGAAAGCGTAAGGCCCCCCCAGTAACCGAAGAAAGAGTCCCGGTCGCAGAAGAGGAGGGTGCTGCTACTGGCCGTAGAGGGTTAGGTGAGTTAGAAGCCGCCATTCTCAAGAAATTCGAGAGTTTAACGTTCCGAAAGTCGGCCGCCAGGACAACGAGTCATCATCAGAACTCTCCTCGAGGCCACGCAAACGCACGCGCGCGACCACACCGGAGGCTCGAAACGACGATGTCGTAGAGGCTGCTAGCGCTAGAATAGCTGCTGAACCTGTTACCGAGCTTGACAGAACGAGGTCGCCTACCGGTACTCCCGGACCCCGGAGAAGCCCGCGGAAAAGCCTGCTACGAGACAGTGTTACTGGTGGGGCCCAAGAGACAGCGGGGAAGCCACGCTTGAGTGCCCGGAACAGCAGAGGTCGCTCAAGTCTCGCTGCAATGGAGGCTAGGGAGAAGGGATTGGTGGAAGAAACCGAACGAAGGATAGAAGAGGGGATCCCGAGCGAAGACGAGGAAGGAGGGGGCGCACGCTTATCAGCCTCGCATGACCCTCTCCAGTTGAAGGAAAAAGAGCCCGTTAATAGACGTGCTACGCTCTCGTCTTTGAGAACAGAGCAGGTCCTCTCTAGTTCTGAAGACGAGGAGAGTGATCTTTTGCCAGCAGACAGGCCCCAAGAGAGTCCTGAAAAAGTGGTGGAAGAACTCATGAACAGTGTTGTAACCAGTGCAATTACTCAGGCAGAGGAAGAAGTAGAAGACTCAGGATCTAAAAGCGATAGTGCCGAGTCTAGCCCTAACGACGACGAGGATGTGGATGAAGCAATCAGACATCAGCTCTCTAGAGAGGCCGATGACGGGGTAAACGACAAGGTTGAAGTCCAACCGGAGCCTGTGATTGGAGAAGAGAACAATTCTCGGTGTGAAATGTCCCTAGTTGCCGCTTTCAAGGCAAAGCTCGAGGAGTCTCGTGAGGTACTGCAGACATTCAAAGAACAGCTCAAAGCGACCACGGATATTGCTGACCAGCTGACGAAACTTCGGACCGGCATTGATTACCGTTCTGGGTACACCCGCATTCTGCAGGAAATCATTCGCAAGTTGGCCGAGGAGGAGCACCCCGACAATGGCGTATTAGAGGAACTAGCAGATTTCGCCCTGGACATTAGTAGCATAGTTTCTGGAACCAGAGAGGCTCAAAGGGATGTCAAAGCTCTTCTTGAAGACCTTAACGCCGGAATTGTCTCTGGCACCAAGAGCACCTTGACTGTTGAAACTATGTTGGAGGAAAAGGGATTCAGAGAAAAGGTATCGCACGACGGCATCAATTGGAAGCGCATCAATAGGAACCTGGTAGCGCGAGAAAATGAGATCCTTGTCTTAAAACCAAAACTTGCAGACCCCCAGACGCCGAGGAGAAGCGCCCGCTCGAACTCGTCCAGGTATCGCACTCAAGGAGCCCTCCCAACCCCCGAAGCGGGACCGCCTCCACCCCCTCCCGCAATTCCGCTGTCCCACGATTCAATCTCGGACCCAGAGTCCCTTAGTTCTACAGCCCCGGTGATCGGCGATGACGCTCCTGTCGAGGTCGTCCGTATAGAAAGCTTCGGAAGCAGACCATCTAATACCCGCCGCCGGTCGAAACGCCGCCGCGAAAGCGAGGATGACCACTCACCGCAGGTTCGTGAGGACCGGGCCTGGTCTAGCCCCGAACTGAAAGCACTCTTCCGACGCCTTGCACAGGTCCAAAAAGCCGGCACGTTGCCCCCCGTTCCCTATATCGACTCCCACACACTAACATCCATCTAGAACCTGGTAAAACCATAGTCTTGGATTCTCGCAGTGGGTACCCCCGCACCAAGGAGGAGATCCTTACCAAAGCCAAGGAAATTAAAGAGGATATGATGAGGTCCGGCAGAGCCGGTTCTTTGAAGCCTACTTGGGACAATATCTAGACCTCTTTTGTTCAAACTGTAAAGAATAATGCCTTAATTTGTACAGTCCTGTCTCATAATAGCGTTCTTACGACATGGCCAAGGCATGCTGTGTATTGTACCATACCTCATGTACTGTTGCTACCTTTAGGCGAGCTACCCTGTATGACATAAAGACGTCTCTGGTAGCATGATAGATTTGATCACGATTGCTACAGTTACTTGTCCTATATTCTTCTCTGTTTCAATAGTTTTTTATATATCTTGT
This sequence comes from Tuber microsphaerosporum, assembly GCA_003521225.1. Lineage (NCBI taxonomy): Eukaryota > Fungi > Ascomycota > Pezizomycetes > Pezizales > Tuberaceae > Tuber > Tuber microsphaerosporum. The sequence goes on from QOVD01001023.1 coordinate 35,246, forward strand.
TCGGGTCCCCTACTATAATACTTGCGGCGCGGCTATGCGTTGCCCTAGGCAATGCGACTTGTACAGTACTCGAGTAAGTTATATAAATTCAACGCCATAGATGGATGTTAATAAATGGACGAAAAGTTTCATGTTTATTGGAATACTCATTGTGTGTAGCCGACTCCTCGTTGTTTTGTTTGGCTCCCAAAGTGGTATGTGACGAATTTATTGGGCACTGTAAGTTACCTACCGGTACGTTAGCCCAGGTGCTATCGGTCTGGTGAGGTTTTCGTCCTTTGCTCTCAGGAGTGTTGATCTAGCGATCTGCAGGCACTAGTACCCACCAACTAAGGACCCCTTTCTCGGTGCCCTATGGTTATAAGGGCACAGGTACAGTACAGTAGCTCCCCTTAGGGATCTTAGCGTATAGGATAGCCTCAGGGGCCCCAGTCTCGAGTTATTTGGCTAGTCTTCACAATTAGGCGGTAGTTCGCTCGGTTATATACATTGAAAAATCTGTCATGTACCAGCTGCGGTGGTAGAATCTGACTCTAGAGTAAGCCCCCACTCCTACTACTTGTAATAAGGATGATTAGTGGGGTAGTAGAATAGGGGTGGGACAAGAATTTGTTTTTTTTTTTAAAAAAAGTTGCTTTGCTTCCTTTAATTTGGGGAAAAAGAGCAGCTGCAAATGCTGAATGCTATGTGGATTCTCTAACTTGGTATGATATAATAAGACTGTATGATAAAGGAAGTTATAGCGGGGTATTATAGCGATAGTTGGTTATAACTAGCTCTCCCAAAATTAGGCACCGCCTTATGATACAAGTTCAGAAATGGACATACGGTGCACATCACCTCCCGCTATGAGATCCTCGGAATCTTGAAGTGGTTGTTAGGCTTAAAAATCGGTCAATCCCTTGGTAGTCTCTTTGGTTAAAATTATCCTATGAACATCAAGAGAAAATCATCCCAACGACTTCAGGAAACAGCCAAGAATCGCGAGGAAGAAAAAGGAAACACCACATCTAGTTATCCCCCACTCAAATCCCATCTCCGCTAACCTTACTAAAACCCTTCAGCCCCCCAAACATAATTATTCTACTCCAGCTTATCCCTTAAACAAGCCGACTAGCTGCTAGCCTAGAGTTCGTCAGATGGAAATTCGAGGAATAGAGACGTGTGTTGAGCTTTGTCCTTGAAATCAAAGCTTGCGAATCCTTTTGGAAGGGGGCTGGTCTGGATTGGACGGCTCCTGTGAGGATGATGCTGTAAATTCATCGCCAGCTAACGGGGGAATAGAATTTTTATATTTGGAGAGTAATTTTAGAATCCTAGGATGTCCACGCTGCAGCTCTTCTAAAAATGTTGTTTTATCAAAGATATCTGTCATATCAGAGTTGGCATTCGCTCTCCCCAACAGCATCTTCACGACTACTTCATGCCCATTGGAGGCGGCTACCATAAGTGGTGTTATGCCAAATATGTTTGCAGTACCGGCGTTGACATCGCATCGTTCCAGCAGCATCTTCACGACTTCCTCACGTCCACTCCAGGCGGCTAGGAAGAGCGGCGTTTTGCCACAACTATCCGCAGTGTTGGGGTTGACATCGTTGCGCTCCAGGAGCATCTTCACGACTCCCTTACGCCCTTTCCGGGCGGCTATGTGGAGTGGTGTTTGGCCATGTATATTAACAATGTCGTCGGGGTTGATATCGTTGCGCTCTAGCAGCATCTTCACGACTCCTTCATGTCCCCTGCGGGCGGCTATGTGAAGTGGCGTTTGGTCAATATAATTCGTAATGTTCGGGTTGACATCGTTGCGCTCAAGCAGAATCTTCACCACTCCTTCACACCCCTCGCAGGCTGCTCCATAGAGCGGGGTTTGGTCATATTGATCCTTAGTGTTGGGGTTGATATCGTTGCGCTCTAGTAGCATCTTCACGACTCGTTCATATCCCTTGCGGGCGGCTATGAAGAGTGGTGTTTGGCTACACCTACCAGTAGTGCGGGGGTTGACACCGTTGCGCTCCAGCAGCATCCTCACGACTCCTTCGCGTCCTTCCCGGGCGGCTATGAAGAGTGGTGTTTGGCCATGCCTATTAGCAGTGTCGGGGTTGACATCGTTGCGCTCTAGTAGCATCTTCACGACTCCTTCATTCCCCTCGCGGGCGGCTTTGAAGAGTGGTGTTTGACTATATCTATCAGCAGTGTTGGGGTTGACATCGCTGCGCTCTAGGAACATCTTCACGACTCCTTCATGCCCCTCGCAGGCGGCTCTGCCGAGCGGCGTTTCACCATCATTATCCGCAGTGTTGGGGTTGACATCGTTGCGCTCCAGCAGCATCTTCACGACTCCTTCATGCCCCTTGCAGGCGGCTCTCCAGAGCGGCATTTTACCATATCGATCCCTAGTGTTGGGGTTGACATCGTTGCGCTCTAATAGCATCTTCACGACTACTTCATGCCCCTTGCAGGCAGCTTGGCAGAGCGGCGTTTCGCTATGTTTATCAGAGGTGTTGGGGTTGACATCCCATCGTTCTAGCAGCATCTTCATAACTCGGTCATATCCCTCGCGAGCGGCTATAAGGAGTGGTTTTTGGCCATATCTATCAGCAGTGTTGGGGCTAACATCGCTGCGCTCTAGCAGCATTTTCACAATTCCCTCATGCCTATTGGAGACGGCTACCAAGAGTGGTGTCTGGCCAACTGTGTCTGAAATGCTGGGATTGACATCCCATCGCTCTAGCAGCATCTTCACGACTCCTTCATGCCCCTCGTGGGCGGCTCTGCAGAGCGGCGTTTGGCCATATTCATCCGCAGTGTTAGGATTGACATCCGATCGTTTTAGCAGCATCTTTACGATTCCTTCATACCCTCCGCGAGTGGCTGCAAAGAGTGGTGTTAGGCCTCGTCTATCAGCAATGCTGGGGTTGACATCGTCCCGGTCAAGCAGCATCTTAACGACTGCTTCCCATCCTTTCGAGGCGGCTATATAGAGTGGTGTTCGGCCATATATATCAGCAATGCTGGGGTTAACATCGTCCCGGTCAAGCAGCATCTTAACGACTCCTTCGCGTCCTTCCGAGGCGGCCATAAAGAGTGGTGTTTGGCCATGCCTATTAGCAATGCTGGGGTTAACATCGTCCCGGTCAAGCAGCATCTTAACGACTCTTTCGTGCCCACCCTTGGCAGCCCATGAAAGCGGTGTTAAGCCGCCCCTCGTAGATAGACTAACATCCGCTCTCACCAGCACCATTTTCACGATACTGAAAGAACTAATATCCACCTTCTAAAAGGAAGAGCTTGGTAAGCTAACAACGGTGTCTTAGATAGTCAAAGCAGGAATTTGAATTTGCTTTTAGGTCGAACGTTCACAGCAGGAACGTATAGGCGCAGGTTCGTAGCAGTTGACAAGAGCTCAAACAAGAAAAGAACAAAAAAAGAATAAATGAAAAAGGAATCGATTCTCGTTGTGTTCGCGTTCGTACCTTCTAATCTAGAAAGGTGTCGGTATCCTTCTCGCCGTCTCTGTCGTTTCTATTTAAGCAGCCTGTGGAGGAAAGTTGCCCTCTGAAAAAAATTTCCCCCACAAACTCTCCCAGCGACAGTCACCTAAACAAACCCTAGGAATGCTAACTCCAGCAATGATGCAAAACGTTTCAAACCTGTATCCAGCCCGTTGCATCCTACCATGTCTCTATTTGTGAGGGTACAGGGCTATAAATTATGAGTGTATTTTGAAGGTCTTATGACATTGTTCAATTCCTCTGTTCAAGTTTTTCCTCTATATTCTCCCCAAGTATAGCATAAGAGTTCCAGGTCATATTTATAGTATTTGCCTACCATTCCCAACTACCTCCATCATCCCTTACCAACTTCCCCATGCTCCACCTACCTTTTAAAGTCCCAACATCATCCAACAGCCAATACACCATCCACACCTCTCACTCCTCTCAAAACACTTCTCACAAACCCCATGTCCACACCCAAGATGATTTCCCCCTTCCTCTCCAGACATCGTGACAGCGCTTCATGTACTTTCCCGTATCTTCAACCCTCTCGAAGACGATAAGCGAGTCATGGGGTATACCCAAGTTCTCGGGCCTGGTATTCTAAATGACTGGCCTTCGTCCTGGGAGGGAGCGGCCGGAGTTGGGTTAGGGCTGTGGGAGGGTGCGGGGGGTTCTGTGGTCGGGCCAGCCTTATTTTTGAGAGGGATAGGGTTTTGAGAGGTTCCCCCTTTGACAGAGGGGGGGTGGAATGGGGGAGATTTTGTCCTTCGAGGGTTTGGCGCAGCGGTAGCCTATGAGGGACTTGATGAGGTCGAGCATTACTAGGCAGGGGCTGTGATTATTCCGGTGTACGAGTGGTATTATCGGCGGTTGGAAGGGAGATGGGTGATTGCGTTTTTCAAGATAATGAAGTTATCTTATATTCGAAGTTCGCTCACTTAAACTACCCGAAACTCTGATAGAATTCTGGATTGAAAGTTGGCCACTTGAAAGAACAAGAATTGAGCGCCAAGAGGATTCTTGAGATGAAATGACCCTGGGCTTCTTGTGCTTTCTGGGATTGTGATTGGGGAGAATAAGACAGCTATATTTCGAATGCATCCTGGAATTATGGTCACAGCTTATCACTCGGCAGAATAGTGTTTTCAAAAGTTCTGTGCATTCGTCACACGCTGCTACGGGATACGAGGAGGGCTGTTAGGAGCAACCACCCCCGAAACGGGCTTTTAGAATAGGAAATTGTAGTGTGCCCTAGTCTTGAAGAGGAGCTGGGGGACGTGAGAATGTAATAAAAAGTGCTATAGTTCCTGGACACAAGCTATCATCAGTGGGCCCGAGTAGAGCTGAAACGCACCAAAGCGACCGAAATTCGGAGTCTCTAAAATCGCCATTTTCACCTCCACCTCTTAACCAATTAAAATGAATGAGATATCAGTGGATAGCTAAAGATCAAGCGAATCTGAAATTCTCATTCCTATAAGACATTCCTTTTCTCTGCCAGCAGCGCTGGTCAATTGACGTGGCACATGCTAGCGGCGATTGAAAAGACACAGGTTTTGAAAATCGCCAATTTTGCAGGGGCCCAAGTCCCGAGTTATTTGGCTAGCCTTCACAGTCAGGCAATAGTCTACTCGATTACATTGAATAATCTGTCATGTAGGGTATAATAGGAGATTTAAGGAATCCTGCCCTCCAGGAACTGGGAGATCTGCTGCGAGGTGGTGCGTAGAATCCGACTCTTGACCCCATGCCCCTACTAGTAAGGATGAGGTCTATGATCGGCGGGGTAGCAGAACAAAAATGAAACAAAAATTTCTTTTTTGATCTGCAAAAAACCTGATTTGCTTCCTTTAGTTTGAGGAAAAAGAGCAACTCCAAATTCTGAATGCTATGTGGATTCTCTAACTTGGTATGACATAATACTATATGATAAGGGCAGTTATAGCTGGGCATTATAGCGATGGTTGGTTATAACTGGCTCTCACGAAATTAAGCAGTGCTCTATGATACAAGTTTAGAAGTGGATGCGCTATGCACACCACCTCCTACTATAAGATCCTGGGAATATTGAGGTAGTTTTGAGACTTAAAAATGGGCTAATCCCTTTGCAGTCTCTTTGGCTAAAATGATCCTATGATAACATCAAGGCACAACGATTTCAGGAGACAACCGAGAATTGAGGAAGAAAAAGGAAAGACTGAATCTAGTTATCCCCCACTCAAATCCCATCTCCGCTAACCCTGCTAAAACCCTTCAACCCCCCAAACATGATTATTCTACTCCAACTTATCCCTTAACCAAGCCAACTAGCCGCTAGTTTAGAGATGATCAGATGGAAATTTGAGGAACAGACATGTGTGTTGAGCTTTGTTTTTGAAATCAAAGCTTGCGGATCCTTTTGGAAGGGCGCTGATCTGGATTGGACGGCTCTTGTGAGGAAAATGCTGTAAATTCATCGCCAGCCAACGGGGGAATGAAATTTCTATGCTTGGATAGTAATTTCACGATTGAACGATGCCCATACTTCTGCGCTTCTGAAAGTGCGGTTTTACCATCGAAATCTGCTATATCGGAGTTGACATCCGCTCGTTGTAGCAGCATCTTCACGACTCCCCCATGCCCATTGGAGGCGGGTACCAAGAGTGGTGTCATGCCAGATATGCTTGCAGTGTTGGGGTTGACATCCAATCGTTCTAGCAGCATCTTCACGACTTCCTCACGTCCTTCCCAGGCGGCCATAGAGAGTGGTGCTTGGCCACTCTTATCCGCGGTGTTGGGGTCGACATCGTTACGCTCGAGCAGCATCTTCACGACTCCTTCGCGTCCTTCCCAGGCGGCGATGAGGAGTGGCGTTCGGCCATGCCCATCAGCAGTGTTAGGGTTGACATCGCTGCGCTCCAGGAGCATCTTCACGATTCCCTCATGCTCATTGGAAACGGCGACCAAGAGTGGTGTCTGGCCAAATGTGTTTGAAGTGCTGGGGTTGACATCGTTGCGCTCTAGCAGCATCTTCACAACCCTTTCGTGTCCCTCGCGGGCGGCTATGAATAGTGGTGTTTGACTATGTCCATCAGCAGTGTTGGGGTTGACATCTCTGCACTCTAGGAGCATCTTCACGATTCCCTCATGCTCATTGGAGACGGCGACCAAGAGTGGTGTCTGGCCAAATGTGTTTGAAGTATTGGGGTTGACATCCCATCGTTCTAGAAGCGTCTTCACGACTCCTTCATATCCCCAGCGAGCAGCCATAAAGAGTAGTATTAGGCCATATTCATTAGCAGTGTTGGGGTTGATATCCCATCGTTCTAGTAGCATCTTCATAACTCGTTCGTATCCCTCGCGAGCGGCTATAAGGAGTGGTGTTTGGCCATATCTATCAGCAGTGTTGGGGTTAACATCGCTGCGGTCTAGCAGCATTTTCACAATTCCCTCATGCCTATTGGAGACGGCTACCAAGAGTGGTGTCTGGCCAGCTGTGTTTGAAGCGCTGGGATTGACATCCCATCGGTCCAGCAGCATTTTCACGACTCCCTCACGTCCTCCCCTGGCAGCCATGAAGAGTGGTGTTTGGCCAAGTCTATCAGCAGCGTTGGGGTTGACATCGTTAAACCCCAGCAGCATCCTCACGATTCCCTCACGCCCCCCGCCGGCGGCTATGAGGAGTGGTGCTTCGCCATAATTATCCGCAGTGTTGGGGTTGACATCGTTGCGCTCGAGCAGCATTTTCACGACTCCTTCGCGTCCTTCTCGGGCGGCTATGAAAAGTGGTGTTCGGCCATGTCCTTCAGCAGTGTTGGGGTTGACATCTTTGCGCTCGAGCAGCATCTTCACGACTCCTTCGCGTCCTTCCCAGGCGGCCATGAAGAGTGGTGTTTGGCCATGCCTATCAGCAATGCTGGGGTTGACATCGTCCCGGTCAAGCAGCATCTTAATGACTTCTTCGTGCCCACCCTTCGCAGCCCATGAAAGCGGTGTTAAGCCGCGCCTCGCGTTGGGACTAATACCCGCTCCCACCAGCACCATTTTCACGAAACTGAAAGAGTCAATATCCGCCCTCTAAAAGGAAGAGCCCAGTAAGCCAACAATGGTGTCGTAAACGGTCAAAAAAAGAATTCGAATTTGCTTTTGGGTCGAACGTTCACTGTTCACAGCAGGAACGTATAGGCGAAGGTTCGTTGCGGCTCGCTAAGGTTCGCACAAGAAAAGAACAAGAGAAGAGTAGAGGAAAAAGGAATAGATCCTCGTGATGTTAGCGTTCGCTCCTTCTAGTCCAGAAGGGCGTCGGCGTCCTTCTCGTCGTTTCTGTCGTTTCTATTTAAGTAGTCTGTGGAGGAAGCCACCCTCTGAAAACTTTTCCCCCCACAAACTCCCCCAAACGTAGTCGCATACACAAACACTGCTAACTGCAGCAATGATGCAAAAATTTTCAAGCTTGTGCCCGGCCCTTGTAATGCCTCTATTTGTGAGGGTAAAGGGCTATAAATTCTAAGAGCGTATTTTGAAGGTCCCATTTGCAGTTGCTCCCTTTATTCAGCATTTTCCTCTATATTCTCTCTAAGTATAAGAATTTCCAGCTATAGAATTTCCCAGCTACCTCTATCCTCCCTTACCAACCTCCCCATACTCCACCTACCTCTTAAAGTCCCAACATCATCCGACAGCCAATACACCATCCACATCTCTCACTCCTCTCAAAACACTTCTCACAAACCCCATGCCCACACCCCAAGATCACTTCCCCCTTCCTCTCCAGACAATCGGGACAGCGCTTCATGTACTTTCCCGTATCTTCAACCCTTTCGAGGGCAACAGGTGAGTCACGGGGTATCTCCCAGGTTTTTGGGCCTGGTATTTTGAACGACTCATCTTCGTTCTGGGAGGGAGCGGCCGGAGTTGGTTCAGGGCTGTGGGAGGGTGCAGGGGGTCCTGTGATCAGGCCAGCCTTGTTTTCAAGAAGTACAGGGTTTTGAGAGGTTCCCCTTTTGACAGAGGGGGGCGGAATGGAGGAGGTTTTGTCCTTCGAGGGTTTGGCGCAGCGGTATCCTATGAGGGACTTGATGAGGTCGAGCATTACTAGGCAGGGGCTGTAGTAATTCCAATGCCTGAGTTGTGTTATCGGCCGTTAGAAGGGAGATAGGGGATGGAGTTTTGTAAGATAATGGACTTATATTCGAAGTTCGCTCGCTTAAACTACCCGAGACTCTCTGGTAGAATTCCTAGTTGAAAGTTTGCCACTTGAAAGAACAAGAATTGAGCGCCAAGAGGATTCTTAAAGCGAAATGATCCTAAGCTTATGCTTTCTCAAATTGTGATTGGGGAGAATAATATAACTATATTTCGAATGGGCCTTAGAATTATAGTCATAGTTTATCACTCGGTAGGAGAGTATTTTGAAAAGTTGCATCCATTCGCTACGAGATACAAGGAGGGCTGATAGGAGCAACCACCCCCGAAACAGGCTCTTAGAATAGGAATTGTAGTGTGCCCCCGGTCCATGGAGTGCAGCGGGGAGGCGTGGGAGTGTAGTAAAATGTGTTATAGTTCTTAGGCACGAGCCATTGTCAGTGGACCCAAGTACCGGCGAAAATTACCAAAACGACCGAAATTCGGAGTCTCCGAAATCCCCATTTGCACCTCCACTTCTTAACCAATTAAATAAATGAGATATCAGTAGATAGCTAAGTTAAGGATCAAGGGAATCTGAAATTCCCATTTCTATAACAAATTCCTTTTCTCTGCCAGCAGCGCTGGTCAATCGATGTGTCCCATCCTAGTGGTGATTGAAAAGATACAGGTTTTGAAAATCGCCAATTTCGAAGGGCCACAGTTGTTTTAATATTGCACTATACACTTCAATATTAGAATACCACGATTAGAATACCTAGAACCACTACTTTCCCAAGGCTTGATGGTTGAAAGGGCACAGGTACAGTACAGTATCTCCCTCTAGGGATCTTAGCGCATGGGATAGTCTCAGGGGCTCCAGTCAGGAGTTATTTGGCTAGCCTTCACAATCAGGCAATAGTCTACTCGATTACATTGAATAATCTGTCATGTAGGGTGCGATAGGAGATTTAAGGAATTCTTCCCTCCAGAAACTGGGAGACCTGCTGCAAGGTGGTGCGTAGAATCTGACTCCAGATCGATCCCACATCCCTACTAGTAAGGATGAGGCCTATGATTGACGGGGTAGTAGAACAAAAATGAAGCAAGAATTCCTTTTTGATTTGCAAAAAACAAGTGGCTTTGCTTCCTTTAATTAGGGGAAAAAAGAGCAACTCCAGTTACTCCACATTCTAAATGCTATGTGGATTCTCCAACTTAATATGATAATATAATTATACTATATGATAAGGGCTTGTAGCGGGGAAATAGTGATATTTGGTTATAACTGGCTCTCACGAAACCAGGTGGTGTCCTAAATTTATGATACAAGTTTAAAAATGGACACACGGGATCCTTAGAATCTAGAAGTAGTTTTTAGACTTACAAATCCGCTAATCCCTATGTAGCCTCTTTGGTTAAAATGATCCTATGATAACATCAAGACACAATCATCATATATCCCAACAACTTCAGGAAACAACCAAGAATTGCGAAGAAGAAAAAGAAACACCACATTTAGTTATACCCCACTCAAATCCCATCTCATCTAGCCTTACCAAAACCCTTCAACTCCCCAAACGTGGTTATTCTACTCCAACTTATCCCTTAAACAAACCAACTAACCGCCAGCCTAGAGTTAATGAGACAGAAATTTAAATAAGGATGTGTGCTGAGCTTTGCCCTTGAAATCAATGCCTGCGGATCCTTTTGGAAGGGCGCTGATCTGGATTGGACGGCTCTTGTGAGGATGATGCCGTAAATTCATCACTAGCCAACGGGGGAATGAAATTTCTATGTTTGGATAGTAATATCACGATCGAATGATGCCTATACTTCTTAGCTTCCGAAAGCGCTGTTCTACCATTGAAATCTGCTATATCAGAGTTGACATCCGCTCGTTGTAGCAGCATCTTCACGACTCCCTCATGCCCATTGTAGGCGGCTGCCAAGAGTGGTGTCATGCCAGATATGCTTGCAGTGTTGGGGTTGACATCCAATCGCTCTAGAAGGATCCTCACGACTCCCTCACATCCTCCCCAGGCGGCCATGATGAGTAGTGTTTGGCCATGTAGACCCCTAGTGTTGAGGTTGACGTCGTTGCGCTCCAGTAGCATCTTCACGACTCGTTCATGTCCCTGGCAGGCGGCTATGAAGAGAGGTGTTTGGCCATCATCACCTGCGGTGCCGGGTTTGATATTGTTATGCTCTAGCAGCATCTCCACGACTTCTTCATGTCCCTCGCAGGCGGCTATGAAGAGTGGTGTTTCGCCATCATCATTCGCAGTGTTGGGGTTGACATCGTTGCGCTCTAGCAGCATCTTCGCGACTTCTTCATGTCCCTTGCGGGCGGCTGTGAAGAGTGGTGTTTCGCCATCATTATCCGCAGTGTCGGGGTTGACATCGTTGCGCTCCAGCAGCATCTTCGCGACTCCTTCATGCCCCTCGCGGGCGACTATGTGGAGTGGTGTTTGGCCATATAGATCCCTAATGTTGGGATTGGCATCGTTGCGCTCTAGTAGCATCCTCACGATTCGTTCATGTCCCTCGCAGGCAGCTATGAAGAGTGGTGTTTGGTCATAATCATCAGCAGTGTTGGGGTTGACATCGTTGCGCTCTAGTAGCATCCTCACGATTCGTTCATCTCCCTTGTCGGCGGCTCTGCCGAGCGGCGTTTCACCATCATCATCGTCATCCGCAGTGTTGGGGTCGACATCGTTGCGCTCCAGAAGCATCTTCACAACTCCTTCATGCCCCACATGGACGGCCATGGAGAGCGGCGCTTGGCCATACCAATCCTTAGCGTTAGGGTTGACACCGTTGCACTCCAGCAGCATCTTCACGATTCCTTCGCGTTCTTCCCAGACGGCTATGCAGAGTGGTGTTTTGCCATGACGATCCACAATGTTGGGGTTGATATCGTTACGCTCCAGTAACATCTTCACGACTCCTTCATGTCCCTTGCGGGCGGCTATGAAGAGTGGTGTTTGGTCAACATCATCCGCAGTGTTCGGGTCGACATCGTCGCGCTCAAGCAGAATCTTCACCACTCCTTCATGCCCCTCACAGGTGGCTATGAAGAGTGGTGCTTTGCCATAATCATCCGCAGTGTTGGGGTTGATATCGTTACACTCTAGCAGCATCTTCACGACTCCTTCATGTCCCTCGCGGGCGGCTATGAAGAGTGGTGTTTGGCCATCATCATCCACAGTGTTGGGGTTGATATCGTTGCGCTCTAGCAGCATCTTCACGACTCCTTCATGTCCCTTGCGGGCGGCTATGACGAGTGGTGTTTGGCCATAATCATCCGCAGTGTTGGGGTTGATATCGTTGCGCTCCAATAGCATCTTCACGACTCCTTTATGCCCCTTGCCGGTAGCTATTATGAGTGGTGTTTGGCCATATCTATCAGCAATGTTGGGGTTGACATCGTCCCGGTTAAGTAGCATCATAACGACTGCTTCGTGCCCACCCTTCACAGCCCATGAAAGCGGCGTTAAGCCGCGCCTCGCGTTGGGACTAGCATCCGCTCCCACGAGCGCCATTTTCACGATACTGAAAGAGTCAATATCCGCCCTCTAAAAGGAAGAGCCTGGTAGCCCAAAAATGGTGTCTTAAACGGTCAAAACAAGAATTCGAATTGGCTTTTGGGTCGAACGCTCACAGCAGGAACGTATAGGCGAAGGTTCGTTGCGGTTCGCAAAGGCTCGCACAAGAGAAGAACGAGAGAAGAGTGAATGAAAAAGGAATCGATTCTCGCGACGTTAGCGTTTGCCCCTTCTAGTCCAGAAGGCGTCGGCGTCCATTCTATTTAAGTAGTCTGTGGAGGAAAGCCGCCCTCAAAAATCCTTTTCCCCCACAAACTCTCTCAACGGCAGTCACCTACGCAAACCCTGTGGAATACTGGGGCCACGATAGTGCAAAACGGTTCAAACCTTTACCGTGAGCTTTGCATCCTGTAATACCCTATTTGTGAGGGGGAAAGGGGCCATAAATTCTCAGAGTTTATTTTGAAGGCCCCATGTTCAATTCCTCTCTTTATTCAAGTCTTTCCTCTATATTCTCCCCAAGTATAACATAAGAATTGCCAGTCATATTTATAGCATTTGCCTACCATTCCCAGCCCCCCCATCTCCCCTTGTCAATCTCCCCATACTCCACCTACCTCTTAAAGTCCCAACATCATCCGACAGCCAATACACCATCCACATCTCTCACTCCTCTCAAAACACTTTTCACAAGACAATCGTGACAGCGCTTCATGTGCTTTCTCCTATCTTCAACCCTCTCGAAGACGACAGGTGAGTCACGGGATATCTCCCAAGTTTTTGGGCCTGGTATTTTGAACGACTCATCTTCGTCATGGGAGGGAGCGGCCGGAGTTGGTTTAGGGTTGCGAGAGGGTGCCAGGGGTCCTATGATTGGGTCAGCCTTATTTTCAAGAAGTACAGGGTGCTGAGAGGTTCCCCCTTCGACAGAGGGGGGCGGAATGGGGAGGTTTTGTCCTTCGAGGGTTTGACGCAGGGGTATCCTATGAGGGACTTGATGAGGTCGAGCATTACTAGGCAGGGGCTGTGGTAATTCCAGTGTCCGAGTTGTGTTATCCGCGGTTGGAAGGGAGATGGGTGATTGCGTTTTGTAAGAAAATAAAGTTATCTTATATTCGAAGTTCGCTCACCCAAACCACCCGTGACTCTCTAATAGAATTCCTAGTTGAAAGTTGGCCACTTGAAAGAGCAAGAATTGAGCGCTGAGAAGATTCTTGAGATGAAATGATCTTGGGCTTCCTGAGCTTTCTAGAGTTGTGATTTAGGAGAATAAGACAGCTATATTTAGAATTCACCTTGGAATGCTAGTCACAGTTTATCACTCTATAGGATGGTGTTTTCAAAAGTTGTATACGTTTGCCACATGCTGCTACGAGACACAAGGAGGGCTGATAGGAGCAACCGCCCCCCGAAACGGGCCTTTAAAGTAGAAATTGTAGTGTGCCCCGGCCTATGGAGAGGAGCAGAGAGACGTGAGAATATAATAAAAAGTGTTATAATTCTTGGACACAAGTCATCGTTAGTGGGCTCAAGTACGGCTGAAAAGTACCAAAACGACCAACATTTGTGGTTTCTGAAATCCCCATCTGTACCTCCATTTCTTGACCGATTAAAATGAACGATATATCAGTAGATAGCTAAAGATCCAGCGAATCTAAAACTCGCATTCCTATAACAAATTACTTTTCTCTGCCAGCAGCGCTGGTCAATTGGCGTGGCCCATCATAGCGACGATTGAAAAAGATACAGGTTTTGAAAATCCCCAGTTTCGCAGGGCCACAGTTCATTCAATATTGCACCATACACTCCAATATTAGAATATCACAATTAGAATACCTGGAACCACTATCTCCCCAAGAATTGATTCGCTTAAACAGCAGGTGGTTGAGTTCTGGCTCTCTGAAAAGTGACATTTTTGGTGTAATAGTGGTTACCGACGATAACCTTTGTCAGAGCACTGCGCTTAGGCGAGCATTGCAAGTAGCCAAAGACAAGATAAATGCGCCGGGAAAGTGGAATTACCCTTCTGGGCTATCATACGTGAAGGGAAAATACCGCAAACTCAACCATTAGCTGGGACAAAATAAAAGGGATAAGTTAGTGCACATACATAGTCTTGCCAGGGGGGGGTAACGTCCTAGTAGCACATCCGCTCCCCCACTGACAGTGGGTTGGCGCTCACTGGAGGGGTTTGACAGGTAGCAGAAGCGAAAGTTTAAGGAAACGCGGGGAAGGGTAGATAGGGTCACTACCCGCAGCTTAGAATCGCTCCCGGTAGTTAGAAATGTCGGACAAAGGTGCGATGTATCACATGTTCTAGGTATTCTATGCGCACATTTTCCCGGTGCTTGAAATATTGTAGTGGTATGGTGCCGGGCACTTGAAATCAACCAAAAACCAACACAAGAATAATTCTCGAAAATTTTCAATCGTAATCACATCTTTTGGAAGATGTGGCTTCATAGAAGTGCTCAGAAGATACTCCTCTCCAATTCTATGTTTTCTGATTTTCAATTAGAGCAATATTAGTGGAGATAGTAAAATTTCGAATTACCCATGTATGGTCATTTTCGAAGTTAATTTTGCCAAGCCCCACCATTTATATGTATTATGTAAGCAAAAATGAAGTACCCATGAGGGATGATTTCAAATGCCCGGAACCATATCAAACATGATTCTATACTTCGCATAAGCGCAAGGTTCAGAGCAATAAACTCTACTCCACTGCTCTTAGTGATGACTCATCGCTTCATTTTCATTGTAAGTGGCAGCGATTAAGAGTAGGAGGGCAGTTACCGACAGCTCCAGGTTCCCTGGGCATCCGGACACACAATCTTGATCAGACTGACCCAAGCTCTTCAGGGCCACAGCTGGGCTAGCTAGCCCCTTGGGATAGATGGATGGGAGCCATAAACTGGAAAGTTCAAAGTTGAGGCTCTTGTTCCAGAGCTTTGAACTTCTTTTAATTTTCATCAGTCCTCAAACGGCACAAAATATTGAGCAGCTCCAAGCAACTAGAGTCCATTATACTCTCCCCTTTTCCAGAAGATAGACTCAAGAATATCAAAACATATATCAACCTTAACGCAGCTGCAACACTAGACCACCAAACACCACCTTCCAGCTCCAACCATTTCACTCTGGATAAATGTAGTCCAGCTCGTACAAAAACAAAAAAAAAACACCAAATTCAAACCGAATCAACTCCACCCCTATCCCACCCTGTCCTTTTGTGTTCCCAATTCCATAACCTCCACTAAATCCTTCTCCGACAAAGCGGACAAACCGGCCGACTCGAAGCGAGACAGATCTGCTCATAGCACCACCTGCAAAGCGCATGTCCACACGGAAACGAGTACTCAACCACATAGTCAGGCTGAGACAAAACTGGACACTTGGAATTTTCGCTCATTCCCTCAAACCAACTTGCCGGCGGCTCCTCCAAGAGTCTTGGTAAAGGGACAAGAGGAGGGGGAGGAGGGAGGTCAGTTCTTGGAGCGTGAGGGATGAGGTTTAAGTCTATTTCTCCAGAAGCGTTGAGAAAGGTTGGAGCAGTGCGAGAGATAGGGTTTGAGTTCCGTTCTCCAGAAGGGGTGGAAAAGATTGGATCCGAAGCAGGGTGGATCCATAAGACCGGACCAGTCGCAGCGTTTCCACCAAAAACTCTAGTTCCATGATTCAAGTTAGTGCTACCGGAAGTAAGACTTTCAATGAATCCTGGGGCGGCTCCATGATCTTGGCTGCCCTCATTCTGGTCTGGAGGAATGGTCAGGGTTTGGGTTCTGTTCTGGTCTGTATTATAATGTTGACGTCTGGCTCTGGGAGTCGTATAAGCCGCAGGGAGAATGGTAATAGGTTCAACAGTGGGAGGGAGTAGGAGAAGCTGTGATTGGTTGGCAATCAACTTCAGAAAGGGACTCATTTTGGTTTATTATACTTACGTCTACTAAATCTGTTGGCCCATCATAGTCGGATGGTTCCTCATAATATTCCTCTCCCTCGTACCACATCAACTGAGGGCTCCGCCTCCCACTCCTACCACGATTTATATTGTCCTCGTTGTAGAAGGGGTTATCCACTTGGACGTCAAAAAGAATATCTGGCACACTCGTAGTTGTACCAATAGGTTCGGACACCTCAACAGGAAGATGGTCGCTCGGCATAGTGTATAAGGCGAAGAGAAATATAAACTCAGCTTGGTGAATGATTGTATAACAAATGGTTGAAGAGATGTAGGCTTTACGCTGCTGATATACTTGTAGGTAGAGGGTAGATTGCCCTATTTATTCTCAATCCTTACAAGCTACTCGTTTCAATACTCCCATTAACCATGGAATGGTAGACTAAAATTTAATTATGTTTATAAGTGTAATGGAATCAGTAAATTCCTAGAAAGGCTTTAACCAGTCGTATGAAAAATGCCAGCCTCCCCCGTGACTTTCCAGAATTTAATATCATACTAGCACAATCATTCTACTGAACGAGAAGTCAAACTGAAGAAGTAGAATTTAAGGTTTCCAAGCAGCTAGAAACGAAAATAAGGCGGACGTACTGCTCCGAACCAAAACCTATACAGCCAAACCCACCGGCCTGTAAATAGATCACGACAGAGAACTTTTCTACATACACGCTCGATTCAACCGGCAACCTCACTGCACTCCACAGAACGATATGTTTGGAGATACGACTACCCACACTTTGGTAATGTCTTTGGGATTGACTAGGATTACATGGAGTTTGCGATATCTAAATCATCAGAAGTAGAACGGTAATGGTAAGGACCGAGGCTAAAAAGTAGGATAGACCTCAGATAGCTGAAGTGTTAGATCCCGTGCCTAATTACTTTTGTAGACCTCTTCCATCCTTCCACTTCGCCGCAGAGCGTGCCGCCGTTCACCACCACCTACAGTCCCTAAGCAAAAGTCTTGGTGAAACGGCCTTTTTGCACCAAAACTCGCCATGTTTGACCAACCCCCACACCTGGAATTGCTTCAAATAATATTTGTCACTTCCCTAATTGTGTTCATCTTCATTGCAGCTTTCGCCTAACACCACATATCAGCTCAATTAACTCTATGGGGCTAAGCTAGCAGTCTTCAAAGTGGATCATGCCCGTTGCTATGCCAATTTTGTATGTAAAATGACACTTTTTGGCTAACTCGAAACTTTAAACCTACATAACTTTTCCAATTCTTCACCAAATTTATTAAGATTTGTGTAGGAGCAGGAGAAAGGTATTGTAACTATATATGAGAAGTTAGGTTGGAAAGTTCTTTGTGGTTCATAAGCTACAAGTAGCTAAAAGTAGGCGTTTTTGATGTAAAAAGCCCGTTTCACCAACACTTTTGCTGGGGTGCTTTACCATCACCAACCAGGGGGCAGTAAAACACCGAGTGACAAACCATGCCTCAAAACGCACTCTGCTCAATCACAACAACAGCCACTACAACCCCCCCGATAAGCGCTCCA